>OX376373.1:72974945-73013580 GCA_947369275.1 Nemotelus nigrinus | reverse complement strand
TTTTTTTACAATTTTATTTATATACCTGGGAATATGCTGAAAACAGCCCCTATCAGTTCTTAATTTAGTACCCGCTTTGACCTACTCAAAAGCTCGATATGTCACATTAGCTAAAATGTAAACAAACCGAGGGATGTTATTACTCTCGCGACGATTGCATAGCTAATCTTCACGCAAACGAAATAAACCGACGTATTTGTAATTGAAACACTTCACGCATTCGTCATCAATAGTTTTATTGAAATAATACTAAACCGTTCACTCGTAAACTTTATTCGTTTTCACAGTAACCAAACCGCACAACATGAAATCTGATTTGTCTAGCTATGTACAAATATTAACTTAATTAAACAATCACTCGGCACTGCCACTGATATGCATAAGGGACCGAATTCATCATTTTTTTTAATGCACCACCCGATTACGATTTTTAAGACATTTTATAAATGCGCGGCGTGAAGATATTCAATTTTATAAAAGTCGCGTTGACAGTCCCAGTTACTGGAATGATGATGAAACACCTGGGAATGTCAGAACACTTCGTTTTCACCCATAAGGTAAGTACGCAGTCTTGCCTGAATTTCGGTCACTCGGTTTTGCTATTTATTTCTACACGAAAAAATTTTCGTGTAGAGAAGTGTAGAATATTACAAAGTGACAGTTAATTGCGCTCAACTTTGGCGGCATGGGATTTAGAAAAAATTAGCTTTCTTTGAAAATAACCTTTACAATCTACCAACTGTATGCGAAATACTATATGTTACTACTCCATCAATGCTTCTTTCAGCTCTTCAATTTTAAATTCATTCAAGTTTGCTGCCTCATCATACTGCTATATTATGAACCAAACCGAAGTTTATGAAAGAAACCAAGTTAAAGTAGCAAATTTTAAAAACTACTCTCACGTTAAATTCAATTAGACTGAAATAAAATAGGCGTAGTTGTTCGAAGTAAAACAATTATGTAATCTATTTAATAATTGTTTATTTGAAATATATTTCCTTCACACGAATACATAATTTTCATCCATGCATTTCATATCGCGTACACATGCGGTGTTGAAAACTATAGGTCTAATCGCGTACCTGAATCTATTATAACATATTCAAATAGATTCGCATCATTGCTTCAAGTCAAATTTTGCAGCAAAAAGAAGCCAGCTGCCAAATTATGTTACTGCTGCAGTTTGCTGAAGTACGCGAACAGACCTTTTATAACGTCGCACTAATTCAATTAACCGAACAGGTAATTAAAGTGCTTCCTAGTAAACGTATCTGCCAAAAAAAACCAAATGTGCTGGAAAATCATTGCTTCAAGTTCTGCACGAACTATCCTACGCATAAAATTAGTTAATTTGTCGACAGAAAGCTCCGACGTACAACTAATTTCAAATTTTCAAACAAAATTCAAATTTGACGCGCGTTCAAAATGGCCAAAATGATTGCTTTACGTGACCAAATAAATAGCAGACCATTTAATTCCGTCACCTCGTGCCTGAAAAAACTCTCCACTTGTGCTGCAGAGCCACCTACGAGCAAAGAGCAGCACTGAAATTCTGACACTTTTCAGGCAACGTTTCAGGACGGACTGCGTACCGATTTTCTCAAGTGACCTGAAAAAATTTCAGGTGCCGGAATTCCGTCACTCTTTTCCCATGCATTTTAAAGGGGAACCGAAATTCAGGCAAGACTGCGTACTTACCTATATTCAGACAAATGTTTCTGGCAATAGTCACGTACAGTATGCGCATATGCTATTCGCATATCCTCTATACTTTTATATCAATGGATAGTGCTTTCGCGAGTTTGACGTTGATGTACAGCGCATTTGTAGTGGCTGAGTCGTTAGAAAATGATAAAAAGAAGAAAGCATCAGTGAGGGTCATCCCTTATCTCATTGAAAGGAAAACAAAAGGAAGATTTAAGAAAGATGTAAGTTTTGCAAGTTAGTCCAAATGTGCAAGTAATTAGCAGCAACCAGTTTGTTTTTTCCCAGTTTGAAGATTTGAAGAAGGATCCACATGCTCATCATTCTGCAATATTATGAATCAGATGGAATTTTACGGTAGAAATGAAGTTATAGTAGGAAATGTTAAAAACTATTTACACGTTAAATTCCATTAGGCTGAAAGAAAATAGGCGTAATTTTTTTAAGTAAAACTATTATGTAATGTATTTAATAATGCTTTATTTGAAATATGTTTCCTTCACACTAATACATAATTTTCATCCATGCATTTCATATCGCGTACACATGCGGTGTTGAAAACTTTAGGTCTGTTTGCGTACCTGAATCTATTATACCAAATTCAAATAGATTCGCATCATTGCTTCAAGTCAAATTTTGCAGCAAAAAGAAGCCAGCTGCCAAATTATGTTACTGCTGCAGTTTGCTGAAGTACGCGAACAGACCTTTTATAACGTCGCACTAATTCAATTAACCAACCAGCTAATTAAAGTGCTTCCTAGTAAACGTATCTGCCAAAAAAACCAAATGTGCTGGAAAATCATTGCTTCAAGTTCTGCACGAACTATCCTACGCATAAAATTAGTTAATTTGTCGACAGAAAGTTCCGACGTACAACAAATTTCAAATTTTCAAACAAAATTCAAATTTGACGCGTGTTCAAAATGGCCAAAATGATTGCTTATAATCATGGCCTTCATATAAAAGGCCTATCGCAAAAGCAATTAACGTACAAGATGGCGGCCCTAAGCTACTTTTCCCAACCAGTCCGCACAGTGACGTTTTTTTATGGTTATAAAAAATTCACGAGATCCACCTACAGGAGATATGAGGAAACTCATATGTCATGCTAATCAATGTTGTTTTGGGATCTTTCACAAGCAATTTAGGTCTTAAAGTCTTTAACATCAGACCTCAATTCATCGGGACACTTATCCGAAATCGTTTCTATGTAAGAATTTGCAGATTATCAAAATTTGATGATTTTTAAAGTGGAATAAATCCTACCAACCACAAACGGCAATTGTTTACATTTCACATTGCCGAGAGTAGGTGGCAGGTATTCCAAATTGCAAAGCTCTCGCGTATACAGCACAATAAACACATCACTTTCACCACACTTATCCGAAATATCTTTTACGAGATAAAAACTTCGAAACTGGTCTCCGGATAGTAGGAAAATAGACTCTATTCCCTGATTCAACCGAGCAGCACCATTCACATTACTAATTGTCAGAGAAATGTCAAACAATTGTCATTGTGCAATTCCCAATAAATCTTAATAACGAGAGGACTACACCATTTTAAAAAGTAGCTTAATACCTGTCAGATTGCAAGTCGCGATAGGCCTTTTATATGAAGGCCATGTTATAATGCAATGCATTATCTGTCAAAGCAACCTGAGAGTGTGCTAGTATTTTTTGCGAGAGTGAGCCGTATGTGCGCAGCGAAAAATCTAACCTGAGTATGTAGTTGTCGAATCGTATATTGCATTTCTTTCTGTTCCATACGATTTCTTCCAACTTTCCAGGCTGACCAACAATGCAATCTCAGGCACAGCGTAAAGAGTTAGTTCCTAACCAGCGTGCGGACTCCGTATATGTATACGGTCCAAAACTTCCAATGAACTGGCCTGAGATTGTATTGTTGATCAGCCTGGAAAATTGGAAGAAATCGCATGGAACAGAAAGAGGTGCAAGATAAGATTCGACAACTACATACTCAGGCTAGATTTTTCGTTGCTCACATACGACTCACTCTCGCAAAAAATACCAGCGCACTCTCAGGTTGCTTTGACAGATAATGCATTGCGTAAATGGAGGCGCAATTTCAAGGTCGAATTGTTTTTTCTGGAAGATGGAAAGAGTTCACCCACTTATCATTCTATACACTTTGTCTCAGGTTAGATTACTGGATTTTTGGACCGTATACATATACGGAGTCCGCACGCTGGTAAGGAACTAACTCCTTACGCTGTGACCAAGTATTGATATAAGTACCGTACTCATTGCGACAGTACTGATATGAGTAAGTATCATATGATACTTAATATGCCTATTTTCATTTGCAAGAGTCAGCTTAGACTTCCAACGAAGCCAGAGATTCCAATTATAATGATAGGGGCGGGAACTGGTCTGGTGCCGTTTCTTGGTTTTGGTCAAGAAAGGCTTTTTTCCAAGAATGAAGGCAAAGAAGTTGGCGATACTATTCTGTATTTTGGCTGCCGGAAGAAGAGCGAAGATTTCATTTATCAGGAGGTAGGCTTGTATTCATTAACTTGTATTTTTTACTCACAGCTACTATTGTACGTTTCCTATGAACTAGAAGAATTCGTTAGTAAGGGTGTTTTGACATTAAAAACAGCAATCTCTCGGGATCAAGCACACAAAATTTACATCACACATCCAGATCTAATTTGGAAGGTTAATTGTTGGCGAGAAACTTGTACATGTGCGGGTACATTTGCTTCACTTAATTATCACTTCCCAATTATTCTGCTCAAAGTGATATCATCCAGCAAAGGAAATAAGTCAGAGGCCAAAGCACAACAGTTTAGCAAGAAAATGGAGGCTCAAAAGCGCAACTCAGCCGACGTGTGGAGCTAATCGCAACTATTCCATCAGATTTCGTTTTGTTTGCTCGCTCAAGACAGGAGCAAGCAAACAGCATTCTTGGAGTCGGTTTAGAAACATTAAAATAATAAATCTATTAAACTAAATTAAACTAGATAAAAGTTAATTTTGAAGAGGAGATAAGCGACGATAAAAAACAGTGATGTGATGAGGATGTGTACAGAAGACCAGGTGTTGTTCACGAGAATTGTTGTATTCTCACGTCAAAAATATGCCTTTTTACATACATATCACTTTTGAAACTAATTTAATCACATTGTTATTCGTGCATTGAGAAGACATTAGGATGTGAAAGTCGGTACTAATAATTAAGTAAGAATGCTTATGATTTACTCGGTTCAGAGTGTTTTGCTTAAAAGATCAAATATGTGTAATAGAAGCAACTTAGTTGAGATTTTATACAAAGAGACGAACCAGTGCCATATGATACGGTAATTTAGGCTATATTGTTGAATTAGTAAACTTGCTATTTAATATCTTTTGTTGATCAAATGATCTTTTTATAAATAACTAGTGTAAAGAGTCTTTTAGTTGCGTTTAAATTTTCTAGTTTCGTTGTTTCATTTCTGCTTTGTTTCTGTTTTTATAAAAAATTGAGTTTGACTCGTGCACTCTCGTTTTTTGTAAATTATGATATAAAGTGGGGGATCTAGTGCAGTAATTTTGTTTTTTGCAAAAAATGTGCAAATATGTTTCTAAACACATTCTTTTTTAAGAAATTATTTTCTTGTATATGTATAATAAGAGAAGAATGTAAGGTAAGTAGTCCGTAAAGTATGAAGAAAAGCTAAATTTTATATGTATATTAATATCAATGATAGAGCAAAGCCTAATTTGCACAAGAGTTTGGTAATAGAGATGATAACGATGATCCTTAGTCTGGCAGGATCTATTTGATTGGGCGGGACTCAGTTTGGAATTTGGCGATAATTTCCAGGACGCCGAGGTTCAAAGCCTTTAAGAACACCAGCCGGGCAGAAATCTAGACGGGCCCCACGCATTATAGTATGGGGTGCAATATCTTGTTAAGGGATCATTGACCTGGTGGCAATCAAAGGCTTGCTGGAAAAATTAGAAATTAGGATCACACTATTTCTGGAACTTTCCAAGAAAAACAATGCACCTATTTATATTGCAACAGTAGTCAATGGCCGCCGCACTCATCAGATATTCAATCGAATCGTATGCTTCACTTGCTCCACAGAATATCACTACTTCATTTAGTCTCATGATTAGCTATGTAAATGTGAAAATTAATCGAAGAAGATTTGCTGAATTTGATTTATTTCGCTGCAAAAGGTTTCTATTAAAAAACACATTCATAATTTTTTTGCCTTTTTATATATATGGACAGTATACAAATTAAATAATACAGAGAATAGAATTGCTCCTATAGTCTTTGCCTTTTCATACCTAATCATTTAAATATATATTACAACATTAGCAACTTTTCTCATTCGTCAATATAATTTACATATGTTATATATAAAAAACTTAAATATTGCGTTATTAAATATTTAATTTGTTTTACGGGGCATTTCACGTGGATTTAGTTCAGATTGCACATAATGGTACTTCCAGAAGATAAGAACGTGGATACACAATTTTTGGTTGCTATGAGGTTTAGTTGCCGAGTCATGGGCTTTTGAAAAATGGGTGAAATTGATGAAAGGTTTTTTCGGAAGCGGATTCCAGGATTCAAAAAAAAAATTCAAAAAAACATCAAAAATACTGACTGGTGTAGAAAATTAACTGTTCATTTTAATTTTGAAATTTTGAAAACCGGAATTGAAAATTTATGTGAAACCGGAAGTAACAACTTCAACTCTTTTTTTGAATAATTTGGGCCAGGTTAATTTTGTTTATTTTTGTAACAAAATTGAATTTATCCTTAACTTTTGTGCCTTAACTTTTTTTGCGCTATTTTGGTACTTCACTGAAAAATTTGACGTTAATGTTGTGAAATTTGCTTCGTTGCCGGTTTTTTTTATATTGTTCTTAAAGTAAACATGCAAAACTTTTGATTAAATGCAAAAACACCATCATTTATTATTAAAGTAGCATTAAAAATAGGTTTTTTGTTCTTACTAAGAGCTTGTTCCTTAACCTTTTTACCGGCTGTATATATATTTTAATGTTAATAGCATATACCTTGGCCTTTGAAAAATTCTTGCTGAATTTAAAACAACAGCTAACATTCGCTATATGTCGATATTTTTTGGTCAGCGTTGCCTTATGTCGATAGTTTTTTTTTATTCACCAAAATTTCAGGTAATCAACAGTTACTTGAAATAGAAGCACTGTTCAAACGAACCATTTCTGATTGACATAAGGCTGGTTTTTGGAAAAGTTAGAAAACAATTGTATTAACAAATCACATTCGCAATTTCCTATTCGTCAAGTATCCTTGTTCATATTGTTCATTTCCAACAGGATTTCGATTTCAAGAATTTTGGTTTTTTTCTTCAGAGCTTCAATAGTTATAGTATTCAACTGTTTGTGCAAATATACAAATCTACCTTAATAAAACAAAATAGTTGAAGAATGAAACAGATAATGCTAAGCTAAAAATATATCAAAATCTAATCCACCATCGCACACATTATCCGAACAAGTTGAGTTTGGTTTTTTTTAATGATGGCTGACGTTTGAAAAGTTTGCAATTTATTCAATAATATCTTCTTCACAAAACTCAATGCATTTAGTGTCTACACCAACATAAGACTAACATGCAGTTTACAATTTTGCTTTTCGACTCATAAACTTCACCATTCCCATCGCGAAGTCGTCCGACTGAAACGATTCCTCTAATTTTTTAACTTCGATTTCTAAATGTTTTTCCAAAAGATCATTTTCGAATTTCATAAGAATCGATTTACAACGTTTCACCGTATCGGGCATCAGTTCAGAATACTCAACAATTTTTGGCCATATTTTCGATTGGAACTCCTCCGGTTTGTAGATTTCTGAGACGAAATTGAAACGAAGTGCTTCCTCAGCAGTCAGTTTATGATTCAATAGCAGCATTTCTCTTGCTTTACTTCGTCCCAGGATCCGGGGAAACGTGAACGTCGAGCATCCTTCTGCAACCAAACCGAATCGGGTGAAAGGAGTTAAGAAGTAGGCCTGAGAATGCAATTGTTTCAGTGTTGAAAATTTAATTTTGCTGATCAAATTAATTTTTGATTAATAATTGATGATTTATGAATGATTTATTTAAAAGGAATATTTAAGATGTTTAGGTAATTTGGCTCTCGTGGGCGCTGTAAGTTCAAATGATTTGCTTTTCGTATTTTCATGTATTTTGTATGTGAAGCAAGCTGGAACTTACGGTTTCTGAGCAATAGATTACATCACACAAAGCCGCTGTTGTCGCTGCGACTCCGATTGCCGGTCCATTTACAACAGCAATCAGAACTTTCGGAAAATTGAAGAACAATCTGATGAATTTTTTCAACCGTTCACTGTTATCTTCAGGTGGCCCAGCTTGCTGCATCGTATCTCCAAAATCATTTCCGGAACTGTAAAAATCACCGACACCGGTCAGAACAACAACTGTAACACTCTCGTCATTCGCCGCATCACTAAAAATTTCTGGTAGTTCTTTGTAGATTTCACCGCCGATGGCATTCTTTCTTTTTGGATTATTGAATTTTATAACCAACACTTTTCCATGCTTCTCTACCAGTAACTTTTTCGAAGAATAGGACATTTTTAGTATTTTTAGAATTGTCAATACTAAAATTTTTACGAGCGATACTGATGACCCTAATGAAAATCTACAAAAAATGAGAGATAACAATGAACTTTCTACTTTTTTTCAAATGAGCAGACATACCTTTTCGAACGAAGCGCCCTCAACAGCTGCGAACCTCAGCGCTCAGATAAATACTCTGATTATTTATTGGTAGATTGTTCTATCGGGTACAATCAAGAGACTCCATAAAGCTTGGACTTCGATTAGAAATATAAAGGCCTCGTATTTCCTTCGAGAAAATTAAACTCTCTTAGCAAATGTGTTGCTTGCAAAAGTCTTGGAAGATAAGATAACAAGGGAACTTTCAGCTATGTATTCAGATTCCGCATTTTAAAATGAGATTCTCATTTATCTTTTGTACATTATCTTAAAGTTACGAGATTTTTAGTATTTTATGGTAGGGAGTCTAAGCCACCATTGGAACTTTGTATTTAAAACTTTAGCGGTATTACGATAGTATATGAGTACTAGCATGAGTAATATATGTAATTATGTATATACATAATAAGGGATAATTTCGTACTTGTAAAAAGACTCACATATTACAAATCTGGTGGCAACGAGCCCCAAAAACCAACTGTGGTAGATCTCTAGTTCCTGATTTAACTTCCAGATGATTACATGCACACACACAATAATCAAATGAATAAGAAATACCAATTGACAGCAATTTCCTTGTTATTTACCAATCATACCCAATCAGCTGTTGTTGGTAAATTGATAGCGGCTTGTCAAACCGAAATAAGCTATAAAGTTAATTTTAAATGGGCGATGCACTTGGTGTATCTGAACCATGTCCGAATTTCTAGCTGAGAATAATCTCTGCGGGCAGAACTTGTTAAGGATTGTCTCGGTTGGAAATGCAATTATTGCGGAAACATTGAGATTAAAAGACTACATTCCAGAAGTGTTCAGGTGAGAAATGTTATATATTTTTTAATTATTCTCAACCAACACAAACTACAAAATCAATAAATCGTATTAGTGGCGACATTTAATTGATATCTTGAGCATGTTGTTCGCTTCTAGAGTGAAGTAAATCCCTAATAGATTCATGAAGCTCAATGAGCCCACAGAAGCTCACTTTCAGGTGTCGTCTTGACGCTGGTTGCATCATTTGCCTTTTTTTAAAACCAAGAATGTAAATAAATGGGACTCACGTTGCAGTTAATGTTATCATTATATCAATAGCATATATCCAATATTACTAGGCAACGATCAGTGATTATTTCTTAAAAATTACCTTCGACATTGTCGCGAATAATGTATGGTTTCAACAAAATGGCGCTAAATACTGCTGATTCATTCATTGGCTTGCTGAGGACTTGACGAACATTTAATTTGCGAAAAGTATTAGTAAATTGTGCGCCTAGACCGTCCGATTTGACACCTTTCAATTACTTCTTATCTATGTATTTACTGACCATAGTCAAAAGATACAATTCAATTACAGAGTAGATAATGAAAATGAGAAGAAACTAAAAAATGTGTAATCGTTATAAACTCCTCTTCACAAGGAATACCGATTTTTCAGTCAATCGAGGAAAAAAACCACTCAGTGCCTGCCGGTATTGTTTTATATAAATGAGAATGGTCTTAAAAATACCACACACTAAATTCGTCAATGTAAGCCCGAACTAAATGTGAAAACTATTATGTCCTTTTACAGACTCGAAACAAAAGCCGATCAACAAAAATATAGCGACATCATTTTCGACTTTAGCTACTTACAAGTTTCAGATGCACTTGATAAAAAAATCGAAGATAATCCGGTAAACCCAACTTTTCTAGTTTCCACTTTCTAATTCGAAAACCATTCAATTTTTCCTCGTCCAAAGGATCTACAAGACCTCGACGAAGAATTTCGTGAAAACTACATCGAAATTCTGTCGAGATTCTATCGAGCATTCGAAAGTACACATCAATATGCTGCCGACCTCAATCAATATATCAAGGAGTTGAACGAAGGATATTATATTCAGCAGACGCTGGAATCTGTTTTACAAGATGAAGAAGGGAAGCAATTAATGGTTATTGTTTTGTATGCCTTAGATGATTGAATTGAAAATTAACAGATGTGTTTGTCGTAGTGCGAATCTCTCTATCTGTTTGGAGCGATGCTTCTCGTCCTGGACTTGCACATTCCTGGTATAATTCGAGAGAGGCTATTGATATCTTACTACAGATATAGTGCATCGAAAGCGCATGGCGACAGTAATATCGATGATGTTTGCAAACTACTGAGATCAACTGGATTCTTGAAAACACCAACAGGAAAACGTGTGCAGAATTATCCGGAAAGCTATTTTGGGTAATTTGTATAATTTGACTTAACTATATAATCAAATGGATGAGTTGCGTTAATAATAGTCGGAATGATAGAAAACGTACGTGGCTGAGATGTTAAAGAACTGGCCCACCAACGGTAGTAATCCTGATTGGAATTCTATGTTGGAGGTGGTGCATTATCGTTCGCTGAGCATTCAGTCACCCGAATTATTTCCTATTTTATTCCAAGTCTAAGCTGATTTCAAATAAAGTACTCTTCTATAAATTATGTTTACTGTAAATGAGAAAACACACTAACTATCCACTTATATATGTTTCAGTCGTTTCGATTTCGATCAGACTTTTATTGACATGGTAATAGGCCGACTACGTTCAGACGACATATACAACCAAGTTTCGATATATCCGCATCCTAATCACCGATCAACAGCCCTCTCCAACCAGGCTGGCATGCTCTATGTCTGCTTGTATTTCTCACCCAACATTCTTCACAATCAGCTCTCACAAATGCGTGAAATAACCGATAAATTTTTTTACGACAATTGGGTCGTATCAATTTACATGGGAATCACGGTAAATCTCATCGATGCTTGGGACAGCTACAAGGCAGCCAAAACTGCGCTGAGCACCGTTATCGAAACGAGTTACATAAAAGATCTTCACACGAAACATAAAGAATCGCTAGGAAAAGTCTTGCCGAGGACATATGAAATTTTAAAAGAAGGCGTCTTGAACGAGAGTTTTATCATCAAACACATTACTCGAGTGATCAACTTGATTCGAGACTGTAATGTGGTGTTGCGATGGTTTTTCTTGCACACAAACCCTGCTGTTTTAGAGCTTGGTGGAAATAAAAAAGTTAAGCAGATATTTGATCAAATCGTATCAGATGCTGGATGGAAGCCTGCTGAGGTATTTGAACTACTCCTCAATACAAGCCAGTTAGAGTTGCATGCCCGGGAGATCTTGAAAGAACTTATGAACGAGAAAATGAATCGTTGGAACACGTACAAAAAAGAGGCAACCGATCGACTGGATGAACTTGGCGAAACGTTTTCTGGAACACGGCCCTTGTCCAAAATCGAAAAAAATGAACCGTTAACTCGCTGGTTCTCAGAGATCGGAAAAGTGATTACTGGTTTGGACTGCGACACACCTAATGTCTCCGGTCGGAAAATCATTGAACTGATCCAGGCTCTCGAGGAAGTCGAGGAATTCCACAATCTCGAATCGAACATGCACATCAAGCAATATTTGTTGGAAACACGAACGTTTCTTCATAGTATGGTTCAAACGATTAATATAAAAGAGGATGTCCTCATAAATATTCAGCTGATCGGAGACTTAAGCTACGCCTGGCATATTATGGATGTGGGCTACACAAAAATCATGCAAGAGAGTATCAAAAAACAGCCGACACTCGTGATAAAGCTTCGCGCAACGTTCTTGAAACTCGGAAGCGCCTTAGAGATTCCTCTGTTGCGTATAAATCAGGCTCGCAGTGAGGATCTCATCTCGGTTTCACAATACTACAGCAGTGAACTGGCCAACTATGTCCGGAAAGTGGTTCAAATCATTCCTGAAACGATGTTCGATCTGCTTGCGAAAATCATTCATTTGCAAACGGAAGTAATCAAAGAGATTCCTACACGTCTGGAGAAAGAAAAACTGAAGGAGTACGCTCAGTTAAATGAACGATATCAGGTGGCGAATTTGACGTATTCGATATCGGTGTTTACCGAGGGGATTCTGATGATGAAGAAGACGCTGGTCGGTGTGATTGAGTTGGATCCCAAGCAGCTGCTAGAGGACGGCATACGAAAAGAGCTAGTGAATAAGTTGTCCAAGGATCTACACAACGGGCTAATTTTTACAACCAAAGGGAAATTGTTCGACTTGGAAGCGAAATTGAGTGCCGTGGCGAAGACAATGGATGGATATCGGAGATCATTTGAGTACGTTCAGGACTATTTGAATATAAAGGGTTTGAAAATATGGCAAGAAGAGGTAAGAAACAGTTAGATAGTCCGTGTAAAAATTCAATAAGTTCAAGTCGTAATTCGGTCACATAATTTACTTCAGCCCAAATAAAATTTCCCATTTCATTCGAGTGTTGGGAATACCGTTTTTTACTTTGATAATATTGACTAGCGAATAATCAAAAACTTCTTTAAAAAACTAAATATTATCTTTAGATATCGCGCATCATCAACTACAACGTAGAACGCGAATGCAACAGTTATCAACGGAACAAAATCCAAGACTGGCAATCAATCTATCAAAGCTCGACCATCCCAATTCCAATATATCCAGCCGTAGCAGGTGATACTGTATCAAATAATTTTATAGGACGATTGGCACGTGAATTACAAAACTGTACTGATCCGAAAACGACTACATACCTAGATTTGAAGGGAGCCTGGTATGAGCGAAAGAGTCACAAGGAAATCACAACTGCACGTATTTTCTCAAAAATTCGGGAAGCTATTAATCCAGCTGGGCTGGTAGGGCTCGACAAATTGTATTCTTTTATGATTTTGGCTGAGCTCAAGCAGGGTATGAAAGACCTACAAAGATTAATTCTGGAAGATAAAGGATGGCTGGAGGTATTGACGACGCTTACTAAGGACTTAGCCGAGGAGGTCTCTATTCCGAACGCAAGCAAGTTCTACAACAATACTATTTCGAAATGGTCAAAAATATGGTCGAAATATCTGGAATGGATTCTAGGGATTGGCCACAAGCAAGTACTGCGGCAACATATTGCATATGAATTGAACAGCAGTTGCAAGTTCAATGCGCATAATTTGGAGGCATCGATCCGAACTTTTAATAAGTAAGTGTGCGCCATTAATTGGCTGCTTAAAGAATACATGAGACCTTTTCGCACAATTAACTGTATAAACCTTTCTCCAGTGCAATTTTAGCTGACATTCGCGAGCACGAACTAGACCACACAAAACCTGCTCCATCTACAGAGCTTCTAGTTAAACTCAACAAATACCTAGAATATGCCGGCCTCTATGATCCTTTGGAACAAATCTTCATTGCCACGAAAAACTCTCACTACATCTCCCTGTTCTTGTTTCTGTTCACCATTTCACACACGTTGAAATTTCAGTTCGACAAGAATACAAACAATCTCTTGACGAAGAAAACCAGCGAACAAGTGGACAGCATCCCGCTTATCGTAGGCATTATAACGATATTGCAGCAATTTCACAAAGACATCACGAATATGTATTTGGAATATTTGGGTCAGTTTGTTGTGTCTATCCTAGAAGCAAGTTTAGAGTAAGTAATTGAGATTGTTTTGTTGCTTGATAACTTTTTTTGTTCTAAATGGTATTTTATTTTCGTAGAGTGAAAAGCGAGATTCATCCAGAGGCTCATACCGTTTTACATTTTCTAGAGATTTTCGTTCGAACTGCAAGAATATCCCGATCGACTTTATGTAAGCGGATACCGGACGCGGTTTTGAATCAATATGAGTTTCTAGCGAGTTCGTCGAAAGGCTAGAATTGTGATGCGGCATTTGATTTGATTTTTCTACGTAGCTATGTTATATTGTTGAGCATTAAGCATATTATATTAGTTGTTTGACTTTATTCATTTTTGATATAAAATATATAAATATATGTCTATCCGATTAGATCGTGGATTTCTAATTTGCTTGATTCAATACCGTCAAATATTTTGCTGTTGTAAACAGTTTCAATATCGGCCTTCATAAACTTTCTAGCCCGTGATACAGTATGCATGATTTGCTTAGGTGCCTATGTATTAAATTGCGTACTATCGTCTCCCATCTTCTCCTTGCAGAGCCGCCGGTAAGTATTGCATCGCAAGCTGGTTAGCGTTCATTGCTTTCTCCCGATACTTTTTATCTTTAGGTATCAGATTAATTCACAAAGCCCTCAACCAGTGAACGAAAAAATACCGTACCTTAAGGGGTGAGTAGGGTTAATTCGTGTAAAATAAGGCACATTTTTGTGATTTTTTTTTGATGAAACTGTTCAAATCTATTTATTGAAACCAATGGTACATTATAGTATAACGTTTGAAGATTATTTTGTGAAATTTTCATTAAAAAATATTTGAAAATACGGCAATGGCAGCAATTCTCCTGGAGCGTCTCGGGAAAAAGGTGAATCGCGGTGCCCATCATAACTCGGTGCCGGATCATCTGAAATCAAAAATCAAAAGAATTTCGTTAGATAATCGTTTTTTCCAGGTAACGCCGGGAGGGTTTTTTCGAAATTTTAATTTTTCACTTTTTGGGAGCACTTTGAACGAAAAAACGCTTTTTTTTGCAAGAAAATTCCGTTAATTTGTTATTGTAAAATAAAAAATATAAAAAAATTCGAAAAAAAAACTCTCCAGCGTTACCTTGTAAATTATGCAGAGAAATAGTGTTCAAAATTTCGAATGGATCGGTGCAGTAGTTTTGGAGTTATGATGGGCACCGACTTTGAAAACGTGAGTTGTGGGGAAAACGCTTTAAAGTTTTGAACACTAAAAAATTTATGATGAGACGTTCATAAGCGAGTTTTATCGGCTTACCTCACACTGAATCATCGATGCCAGGACCGTATAGGATGTTGCTATCATTCATAATGTCTAGAGCATCTTTTTGCTCCTGTCTACGATGAATCCTGCCTTCTCTTGTTTGCTTTTCAGCTTCCTGCTCTGCTATGATATATGAAATTCATACAGTTGGTTTATTATATACGCACCATGTATATAATGACAACTGAACAATGTAATATGCATTTCGTAGATATATGGTTTATTTTCGTTTCTAATTATTGGGCTTCTTTTATTTATAGTTTGATACTGAGCTTATAGTGAACGAAATGCGATAAATAAGTATTTCAATCAAGTATAAATTCCGAGCTCAAAAATGATCACTGAGGGTTTACTCAATTTATTATAGGCACATAATAAAAAATTCTTTCTTTTTATATATAGCTGCTGTTAAATTTGATTATTTTTTTGTGAAAATTCACACATGATTTTAAACACAGATTGCTTTTATGCAAGGGCCTAAAAAGGAATAACAACGATTCGGTACAACTACAGCGAATTCATAAAGCCCACAACTCTAGCAAAGACAACAAAGAGAGAATTTTGATTATATCTTTTGTAGATATATCAGTATTTCACTTAAACGAAATTATTAGTTTATAGTATAAATACTGACATATTTACAAAAGATATAAGTTCTTTCATGAGTATCGCCTATAACTGCAGTATATAATTTAATTTCTATTACAGCTAAATATTTCCTTCTGCGTACATATGATAAATATTAATATTACATCTGCCATAAATATATTATGTCTTTCAATATACACCCATATGCTCATGTGAGATATATTATATTTCCGTCGTTTTATATCTTGCAGCGATATATTTTTTTTTGAACGTGCGTATCAAAATCCGACAGGCATAAAAATAGTCATAACTTCGTCAATTTTAATCCGATCGTCTTCAAGTTTAGACAAAACATTCTTGAGATATTAGTCATTCATTTGAAATAAATAAAAAAAATGGGCAAAAAAAAATTTTAAAAACCCTACTCACCCCTTAAGTGTACTGTACGCGAAAAGTACACATACCCTACCTTAGTCTATGTTTGCGTACATGTACACAACCGATATGCCGAACGAAACAGACACGATGCAAATGTACGCTACGATTGAATACTGTACGGTATAATGTAAACAAACCTTATCCTCTGAAATACGGAATGTGTACGCGTGCACAACCAGTACACAAACGATATACACTAAACGTACCGTACGTTTAGTGTACTTTTGCGGTTCATTTATATGAAAAGGAAAAACACTTTGGAAGTGAAAGCACTGAGTCAAAAATATTGAACTTCACAGGAGAGCATAATTAATTCATTTCGGCTACGGCATTTTTAATTGTAATTTTTAATTGTACTTTTAATTGTAATTTTTTTCCAGTTCGTAAAAATGAATCGCAAAAGTACACTAAACGTACAGTACGTTTAGTGTACACCGTTTGTGTACTGGTTGTGCACGCGTACACATTCCGTATTTCAGAGGATAAGGTTTGTGTACATTGCAGTATTCAATCGTAGCGTACATTTGCATCGTGTCTGTTTCGTTCGGTATATCGGTTGTGTACATGTACGCAAACATTATAGACTGAGGTAGGGTATGTGTAGTTTTTGTAGTGAATGTGTTTGCGCACGGTACACTACACTAAGGTACGCTACCATAAGGTTTTTTTCGTTCACTGCCCTCAACTCTTTTGAGCTGAATCGTTTCGTACATCACAAAGTCCGTCATTTAGTTCCAATTTTCTACTGATAACCTGGATGATACAGTTACATAAATATACTTTCATACCACATACTATCCACTCAACTAAACACAGCATATTTCTACACATTTCGCATTCAACCCGAATTAAATAGGCTAACGAAAACAATATTTTTTATTCATGGAAAATGTTTATCGATTTTTTTTTTTGTTCCTTATAAACGTATCATATCAGTTTGTGAGTTGGACATTTAAATTAAAATAAAAAATATATTAGCGCGTAATATTTATAGAACATTTAGTGCGAAATAAAAACTCTAGATAGTTCTTACAGCGCGCCTCTGAAAGGATTTTGTTTTCAAACCAAATAATTTTGTAATTGAACCAATTTGCAACAATCGACGTACTGATTGTGAAAATAAGTAGAAATTTTTTAAAATTGAATTTCATAGTTAGCATCGCTCATGATCTTTCCCTGATACGTTTGTACAGTAAAGACGTCGAAATTCATTTCTTCGAAGATTATACTTTCCAATTTTTTTGCAGTACTCCATTTGCAAACCGCCAACCTATCGACAGTAAAAATTTCGATTGTTCTATTTTTTTATTTTTATTCGACGTTTTTATAATCTTCTATATGCCATAAATCTAACCGCTAAAAGTGATTTACATTCACATAAATTCTCAAATTGAAACAATTTCCATTCATCAAATTACGTTTTTCATTTCCGTTACTTTGCGTCGTATCCACAATATCAAAAATAAGTCCATAATTTTAGTATGATTTTTCTAATTATTTTCTCGTTATTTTTTCAATGATCGGACCATGGGTAAAGCACAATTTTTGAAATGAATTTCCATTTTGTCAAATCATACTTAGAATATGATTCATAGATATTAGATCTATTCTATCGAAAGAGCATAGGCTGAACGGCATTAAACTGTAGATCAATAGATCTAGTGTCATAATTCAGAGTTGACTTTTTTAACACATAACTCGAATGAACTTCGATCTGGACTATTTTTTCACATAAGACTCTTGCCTAGCTAAAGTTATCATAAAAAAAGATTAAATGACTTTTGTTTAATCTATACATAGATATATGTAAATTAAAATTTAAAAGTAGATCATTTTTTTAGAACAATCATCATATATTCCCTAGATGTTTTTCGGGATATTTTGAACGTAAAATAAATTTGTAAAAATATTGCAATAACTTCCACAATTCGTTTGCTTCGCATATTTAATATGCGTATATAACGTAAACCTAACTAAAATAACCTCAAACACCGAACGAGATGTACTATCGTATCTTTGAAGAACTTCGCCGAAGTGTTCCAATGTGGTATGGTGTCCGATATTTTTGTTTTGCAGAGATGTTAAGGCTCGCCGTAAAATCCTTGGAAAATTTTAATTGTCGTTCTGTTCCGTCTTTTACCACGTTTCTTTGGCGATGTACTGTTTAAATTTCTCTTGGCATTCGGGTGTTAGCCAGTGACCAACAAGAATTTTCTGTTCTTCATTGAGTGCCGTCATAAGTTTTTTTGTGTCGAAACGTTGTGCTTTGATCGATGTTAGTGACTGGAAAGGAGAAGTTATAAGCATATGTTTACCTAAAATTGTGTAAAACGAATGGGAGAATGTATAGGTGCTACAGAAAATATGGCATCTGTCAATTTTCGTCGAAATTACTTTAAAGACGTATACACTAAGACGTAATGTAATAATCCTTTTCTTGAATTATCAAATGCAAGCAACTCTGCTCTGCTTGGCATTTTTGTCATTTTTGAGTTAACACCGGATTCGAAAACTACATACACTATTACCTCATTCTGTAAAATATGAAAAACCTATCTTTTATGGAAGTATGTTAAAATCAATAATGAAAAATCACCCCATCTACAAAAACCTTGCATTGCTTAGCATAAACGTTCTATCTACAGTAGATAGAACGTTTATGCTAAGCAATGCGTAGATAGAACGTTTATACTGAGCAATGCGGCCAATTTTTCGTTGCATGTTATCTCAAGTAAACATATTTGCATCCATCTTTAAACTTTCGTCACGTTTGAAGATGTCCGTAGCATTTAGAAAAACACAAATCATTGAACATCTCGAAAGTGCTAAAATGTACATAGAACGTTTATGCGAAACAGGACAGAACTCTGATATAGAAATTGACTGCGAACGTCTGCGGATTTTGAACGACAACAATTTGGTAATTTGTTTTTAAAAGCAAAACTAACGAAAAGAAAAATTAGATCGAATCATTATGTATCCATAGAGCTCGTGCTGCGTCTATTCTGCTACCAAACCTACATTTCGTATCGCATGCATATATTTCAGATAGTCGATGATTTGGCCAAATAAACGAATACCGACGATTTAAAACCAAAACTTCTTTTAAATTACCTGCTGCGATAATGATGATACTCTTTTAGCGCACTGTAATGTATCGTCAATGACCTTGGACGGCGCTGTTAGTTTCGTTACAAGCCCTGATAAAGCTGCCTCTGTTGATGTCAGTTTTTCACAAAGCCATAGTAATTTTACTTTCTGAAATTTTCAAATTTTATTTTTCTGATTTCGTCTCTCATTCATCTCAGCATTACTTACAAATGAATGCCGGACATTGTTAGTGCATGATAGAATGCAATTTCCTTCGGGGAGTTGTCCTATTTTCGCGAACTCCGTTTCAAATGTGCTTTTGTCGCTTGCAATAACCACATCGAATGCTGGCAGCATAGCCACACCAATGCCCGAACACAGTCCAGTTACACCGGCCACTAAGGGCTTCGGGAAAGTTACAAGAGCCTTCAAGAAGGATCTGAAAGTTAACATAGGCAATCAGCATATCAAAAACGTTGTGGTTTCAGCAGTCTAGATCTAAAATAAGTTATTATTGTTCTCTGCTATAGATTGTCATCACTTTGGTGCCAATCCGAAAAATTCAACAGATTCTAAACATCGATTACTACTGTTCCCTTACGTTACACTCCCGGCCAATTCTTGAGCCGCCGATTTCTTCTTCTCCGCGTTCCCCTGCGTAATTGCCAAGAAATCTACGCCCTGGCAAAAACTCGACCCGACTGTCGTCATCACGACCACTCTACACGCGTTGTCCAACTCCAAAGCATCCAACTGACGAACTACCTCGTTCATTAGCTGCAATTAAAATTACATTTACCTTATCATCAATTACCATCCAACATACGTCTCGCTGCCAAATTCCAAACATACCTGTACACTAAATGTATTCCGGATTTTATCCGTTTTTGGTTTCAGAATCAACTGCACGATGCCGTTTCCATGCCGCTTCATTGTTACATCTTTGTCTTCATGCACAGGTTCCGACGATTTTAGCAGCTTTGCGGACACTTCTTTCATGTCCGGCGTTTTTGTAGCTTTCCGCTCAGTCGGCTGCTGCGGGCTTGAGGATTTAATATCGTCCGCTATTATTGTTTCCACCACACTACCGGACGATCTTTTGCCGGCCTTTTTTGCGCTCGGCCTCGCAAACTCAAAGTTTTTGGATTTGGTTTTCGGTGTACGTCCAGACTTGCCCTCCAAACTCAAGCGACGGGGACTCGTGCTCGAATACGAGCTGTTTGATCGACGCCGGATTATCAATGAGTCGACGTTACGCTGGTTGTAGACATAGTCCCAGCTGCTGGAAGCCGAAGGGCGACCACGTTTTTTCGGAGTGCCATCCTTTTTAGCTGCTTTCTCTGTCTGAGACGGTACTGTGGATGTTGGGATTTTTCGTACGCGTGGTGCATCTTTCTGTGGCTTCTCGGTCTCCAGGTTGTTTAGCATGTTCGCGGCCCCCTCGTCGTTTAACAGTTTGTCGACTTCCGAGACACGTTTGCGTTTATTTTGTACTGACGAATTAGGCGAGGGTGTAGCGCGCTTTGCTTTCACTTCGGGACGTGTCTTGAGTTGTATTGGTACCGTGGCTGTCGATTGAACTGTTTTCGATTTTGGCAGGGATATTTGGGCAGGCTTCTGTTTCACAGGCACAGCAAGATCAGCTTTGGTCTTGATCTCGACAGTTCGAACCTCAGCATTTGGTGGCTTGTCATCAGCCGCATCTGTTGATGTTTGTTCGATTTTGCGCTTTTGTGCAGGGGGAACCGCCGCTGCTGTGGAAAGTTTTCTTTTCTGAGGGCCTGGCGAAGGTTTTACCAAACTGGCGTACGAAACCTGCGTCTCAGGCGCATCAGGATCCCAAATTATTTTCTTCTTGATGATGCGGCTTGGTTTCAGGGAAGCTACCGTAGGATTTATTAGCTTTGAACTGGCTTTTGCAGCCAGAGCAGTTTTCTTCTTGATTACGACGATTTTCTTTTCTTGAATTTTTGTAGCCTTCTGGTGTAACGGCGGCACCTTCACAGGCAACAGTTTTGCAGGCGCCGGCGGGTTTGCAGGCGGGAGCAGTTTTACAGGCGGGGAGATTTTTACAGGAGGTGACGTTGTTTGCTTGGGAACAATAGAAAATTTACTAGCTTCTTTCGGAGTGGGTTCCATATCTTTCTCATTATCGCTCCAATCCGATACCAGGGAGCTGACCAGCGCACCACCATCCTGCTTTGCACTTGCCAGCTTCCGCCCCCGCTTTTTCGGACAAATATTTCGGATTTGCTCCATCGCGATTTTCTTTACTTCCTCCGCGTCGAGAGTCTTCGGCTTATCGTTCACTTCGTCAATTACTTCGAAAACAATAGTTTCCCCCGCCTCGTCGTCCGCCTTCTCTGTTGTACTATCCGGGTCACCCTCGAGGATCGCAATGAGTTCGTCGTTGGTCACGTCTGCGAGTGGGTTCGTTTCTGCAGATATTGACGGTTTCTTATCCACACAGGGCATTCCAACCACTTCCACAACTTCGAACGACTCTTCCTCACGTGTATTACTAAGTTTCAGCAACCTATTGTGGATTAAGACCTCTTTCGCCGTTACCTCGCCCGACGAATCTACGTTTGATATCTGAACGGTCTGGGCTGACACTGAAGATTTTTCCTGGCCCACTGGACGCTCCTTCAGATCCGCTTCTTTTGTTTCTATGGTTCCATTTGAGCCGCTTTCTGGCTTTTCTACGTCAATACTAAACGCAGCTTTTGATACGATTTTCTCCTCTTCGAGGTCTGCCTTTATTTCTGCCGCTAAGTCACTGTCACTGAGCAAGCGGTTCTTAGCCGTTTCTTGATCTGACAGGGCAGCGATGCGATCATTAGAATCCTGTTCCTTATTGGACCCAATCAGCAGGCTCTCTTTAATTTCACTCTCATCTAGTACTTCGCGTGTGTCCGACATTCTGCTTCCCAAAATTCCACTGAGCGAATGCTCCTTTTCACATCAAACAGCAATAACCTCAACTTGAACCGCACACTATACTTTCACTAACTAGCGCTATATTCTCTAACAGCCAGTTGCCCGGTAAAATGAAGTTTGTTATCTAGTGTGCACCCACACACATTCAATATCCCACCCGATAATCACAACTTGCCTGCCAAATCGCAGCCATGATAGGAATGGGATTTTCCCAACCAATTTTCACTAGCAAGTAAGTCAGTGATTCACTTTCCAATACCGAAGATCGCAAGTGGTTGATGCGAGGTACGAAACGGCGATAGTTTAAGAAGGAATTGCTATTTGTTATTACAAGGAAATTAACGTAAACAAGGAGCACTTGTGTCATTCACGCCTTGTCCTCGGGTGTACTCGATGTACTCACAATTGACTATTTCGGGAGACATTTTTATTGTAGACTATTCACAATAGGATAGGGCTGTATAAACAACGTAGAAATTCGAAATAATCGCAAAATTTTATCACAAGAGGGTGAATTGAAAACTTTTCAAAATTGAAAAATTGACACAAAATTATACAAAAACTACACGAAAAGACAACAAAACTTAAGAAAAACAAAAACACGCCCCCAAAAACAGCCACAAAAACACCAACATACTAGAGATGGGCAAAATGCCTCACGACACACCACTGATCGCTCTTTTTTAGAGTATTTTACAGTATTGCGCCGTACTCTCAGTACACTGTTCGCTTCGCATTTCATTAAGTTTATTCAAACGAAAGCTTTCGCTCACAGACTATGCTGTGCTTTTTTCAGGCGCTGTACTGTAAGAAAGAGCTATGCCTCACGTGTCATGAGGCATTTTGCCCATCTCTACAACATACTAGCCAGCATCTATCGGCAAAATTCATGAACTAAGCTAATTCATGAAGTGATTCAAGTTTCAAAATTTAGTCGAGTTCTAGATCTGTAGAAAACGGGAAGAAAATGGCTGTGTAAACGACGTGGGAATCTGAAATAACGAAAATGGCAAAAATAGAGAAAATTACAAATTTTATTATAGGTCTGTTCCCGTACTACGATTAATTGCAATTAATTGCAATGAAGCGTACTAAAACAGAGTTTTTTAGTCCGTTTAAGTACGCTTCATTGCAATTAATTGCAATGAAGCGTACTAAAACGGAGTAAAAAACTCTGTTTTAGTACGCTTCATTGCAATTAATCGTAGTACGGGAACAGACCTTATATATGCACTTTCTTTTGTTTTTTTTTAACTAATTAAAGCAATAGTTTGCTTAGTTAGTTGTTCCTTCCTGATTTTGTAAGTTTGCAAATTGTTCAAAGAAGATAAGTTTGTATAATTCTTGAAATTTTTCGGTTATAACCTTTTTTTCAGATTTTATCGATTTTATTTTGAAAAAAGAACACTATTAAATAAGAAAAAGATACTAACAGATACATACTAGAATAGAAAGTACCTAAGTGGGATATAGTGAAATTGCTGCAAATTCGATGCTTAGCAAAAAGCAGTTCTTTGCGGAAGAATTAAAAAGAAGAAAAATGTTCTGAGACTGATCAAATCAGAAAAAGATAGGCCAAACGAATTGTAGAAGTGCTTCAAACAGTGCTCGTAAAAATGTGTTTGGCCGCCTTTCAAAATGAAGTTATCTACCTTATAAGTAACAAAAATATGGCCATCAACTTCCACACCTATTTATAAGAAGTGCCCCTCAGCAGGATTTTACGATAAAGTTACAAAGAAAACTTTATACGGTCTTTATTTAAAAAGCCGCTGTATCTATAAAACCTGTTAATATATTTTTTTGTTTCTTCATTAAGGCTTCCAAGGCAGACGAGATTTAAAACTCCGAACACTTGGCGATATGAAAAAATCCATTTCTTAATTATCAAGGACCCAAGGTGCACACATCCTAAATTAAGTATCTTTCGACAGTCAGAAACCGAGACAAATTTATGGTTAATCAGGTAGATTTGTGGTCGATTTAGCTCTAAAGCGATCAGTAGCTGATCGAAATCGTCTGATTTAGCGACAGTGTGAACGCGCTATAAGCTCATGTAAATTAAAAAGCTCATAGTAGAAAATTATCAAAAATCGCCGTGTATGTACACACGAAATGTATCGAATTTTATATCATTCATAAGAAAATATACACTGTAAAACAAAGAAAATGATGAGAATATAAAATATTCCAAAATGCTTATAATATGCATTTTGTATATAATCCGATGTAGTAATCATCAACCATACTCTTCCTTACCAATTAAGAAGAAAGCAACTAACCTTTTGATAATTGTTAAATAAATAAAAGTTTCGGAGACCGTAACAAATTTTCATTATATTTTCCTCAGATTATCACAAATCTTTTCTTACTAACATAGTCGATGTCACATGTTTGCGTTAGTGGGAATGGTCTACATAATTTTCATTTAAACAAAATATCAGCTTGCAACGTGCTCCCTTACAATCAAAGTATTCGTCTATTTGTACTTGTCTTGAGCAATATTAAACTTATCACTTCCTTGCAATAAATTTTCTTCCTCATTAAGACAACAAAAACAAGACCAGTTTATTCTATTTTTTCGGTGAATATTTCATACACACAATAGTCATTAAATCATACAAGAAAAATGTATGAATAACATAAATAACAAGTAAAACACTTACGAAAAAAAAGTTTTAAGATTTTGTCTTTTCAAGTGGAAATAAAATATAGCTGTTTCATCTAGTCACACAATTAATTGCTATCTCGTTTTAACTGTTGGGCTGCCAGATTTTAGAACATGCCAAGCTCGTACCGGTAATTTTTGAAGATATCTGATTTGTCTTTTTCCAAAATAGAGCCATATCAAACCATATACAGCGCAAAGAGCGCACTCAATATAATACCCGTCAATCATAGTAGTGCATTTGCCTCCAGCTGTAATACATTCCTAAAAAAATTGAATTGATTAATATTAACTATTGAATGAGATAAAATGAAAATTTAAATAAGGTAAACGTATTATTTGATAATAGTTAAGTGTTAAATTTTAAAGTTTTTAACTGAATCTGGAAACAGTAAGTTTCACTTCATTGTATGATTATTTCATGTGAAAATCCTCGCTGCAAATATTTAATATTTTTGGTATTTTTTCACTTTCAAGTATATGTATTTATCTCTGTGGGAGCAGACTTTTTCAAAAATCTTTTGTGATTAGTGTAGGCTGCTAACGATCATTTTGCGCAGAAGTGAGCTTGCAACTAATAATAAAAGTAAAGCGAAGGCCATGAGTTTGCCGGAATTCCTATATGTTCGTTTAACAAATGCAACTACTTTCACACAAAATTTATCGTCCGTATAAATTTGAATAACGTAACCCGCTTAAACTCTAGAATAATTCGGCCAATGTGAATGGAAATTCAACGCGAGAGTGTATTGTTCATTGCTAATAGTGACATACTCGATCGAAAATTTATGAAAAGAACTCGAGGTCGGATATTGCAATTGCTTAAAATTGTGAATCTTACCTCATTGTGAAGTTTATCCGAACAACTATAGCTGATAGGGATTGAATCCGAGCCGATACATTGGCGCCATGAAAATGTATCTACTAGCCAGAGCATTATTGTATTAGGCCAATTGCCACCCAAATTGCATACAGTATTCAACAGTGTCATGTACGTCGCTCCGACGGCTGGATCTGATATTTTTGCAAAAAACGCCATAACTGCCACAAACATACTATAAACAAAAACTTGGTAGACGCCATAGATTGTAACGAGTAAAACATAATAATAAATGGGAATTTTTCCTGCCGAAATAATAGCTGGCGTCAGGTACACGATAAAAGTAGCTAGCAATGCAAAAACTATTCGATACGGTATGGCTTTCACGTATACGTCCATCGGGCGCGGGCCTGTTGTGTATCTACTAATGGCCAACGGCAATATTAATTGCAATGGAATCAGCGGGACTGCTAGCAAAGCCAATTTTTCTTTCGGTACTCCAGCATCGATTAGTTTCAAGGTAGTGACAGCGTCGCAAGCTGAAAATGTCACCTTCACAGTTAGTAGAATCACGGAAAGAACTAGCACAGGTCTCAGTTTTATTATGTCGAGAAGCATTTTATACGTCTGTTTGATGTTGATCTTAGGGTGGTCATCATATCCCTGTTTAGAAGTTTCTCCGTGCTCCTTTTTAAATATGCCAACTATAGTTGTAGTAACTATGTAAGCAATGCCCCAGAAAAAAAGGAATCCTGGTAACTTAACTAGGCCGCTCTCGTGTGGTACGTTCCGTAGGTACGTATTACAGAAATCTTTGGATTCAAGTGCGACGAACACAACATATCCCAGAAAATAGCCGGCGGTTTGTCCAACACTATTACATGTAGATGCATGTCCAACATTACAACGTTTCAACATAGTCAGAGCCCATCCATCCACGGCAATATCCTGAGTGGCTGCTAGGAAATTCAGAGCAAAGAAAACAATGGTAAGCATCTGAATATTCGAAGGCTCGTCCTCAGATCCTAGCCACCTTTCCACATATATTGATAGGGCAAGCATGAACACTCCAATCAAATACTGTGTAGGTATCAACCACGACTTTCTTCTTCCAATTTTTGATGAATAAAACGAATCAACAACTGGAGCCCACAATAATTTCAGGCTAAATGGCCAAACAGCAAAGCTAAATTCAGCTTGCTGTTTATAACTCACTTTTCGGTTTTGTAGCAACATTGGAATTGCTGCAGTTAATCCGATAGGAATACCTTGCAGTAGGTATAAAAATAATAAACAGCCAATATTCATTCGATCGCCGTCGATATTACTTCCTTCAGATCCCGGCTCAAGTGGGATTTGACTATCGTCTTTGCTAAAATCCGGCACATACAAGCCATTTTCGCCTTTTTGAAGGTTCTCGTTTCGTTTCCGCATATTCATTTTGCACAATCTAACCGCTACGAATTTTTTAGACTAAACGTCAATAAAACCTTCGAAATCACCAAATATTTGATAGTTACTATTAAGCTATATTAGTACATTTTTAATACTTTTGAAACAAATTTCGATAATAATTAAACATTCGAATTCTCATATACTTGAAAATTGCTGAAACATTTTCTTTTAAATCCACGTAAACACTTCAGGATCATCTGTCGGCAATTCTGCGGTGCTGTCACCATGGAGATAGTAGACATAGGAGTGGCCACTCACATAAAGCTGCGTTTAGATTGCGCAAAACTGTTTAGTGAAAACGAAACAGTTTCGCGAAACTAATACCTCATGATTAGCTATCAAATTGGTAAAACTGGACTTGATGCCCCCAATGCCTCCTAGAAGTACGGGCCGTCAGGCTACGTAATCGTTCTCGCTGTGACGTCATGGCTGTAGGGAATTTGATATTTCCACGAGGCAGTGCCGACACACACCGAGATTTCACTTGCGGTTTTTTAGCTAAAATATGAATAAAACGTTAGTTTTTTGTGCGTGGATGCGTTGTAGTGCTAATATTTAGTTATAACTTGCGTTTTGTGTCACTCAATTGTATCGAAAGTGAATCGACACAAAACACCACATAACCTAAGAACATCTGACAAACATTTCGTGGCGAATTTTTCTAATTATACCGCGCGCACCGCATTAATTTGTGTTTTAACTGTTCACTAGCACTGTTCCCCGGATCTCACTTTGTTTTCAATTTACTCACTTTAACACAACCCGTACAATTAACATTTGCCCGCGGACGTCCCATAAGACTATCACCCCGATTGTGAATGTCACGTCACGTCACGCCGAGGTCGATTTACTGTCGACACATGAAAAAGCGATTGTGGATGTCGATCTACATCGACAGTTGTCACGTCGATCGACAGATTTCGTCGATCAATGCAGAGTCCGTGACACAAGGAGGAAAGCGAAAAATGTATGTCAGAGATTTGAAAAAAGAACGAACGAAGTTCTTTTAGAATCTTATGTTTTGAAAGGTAATGGTACGGGTACGGGCCGTAGTAATTAACGTTAGTAGTATTTAATTGATTTGCAATTATCAATCGACGTTAAAAGAAAAGAAACTCTCGCGAAACGTCGCAAAGCGGCGACAATGTAAGTATGGATTTTAGTTAAATGTATCGAGGAGTAAATTGTCAGTAAAATCAACCGTGGGTGGACCAAATATATTGCATTTATTCTCTGCTTTAGAAGACAGGGTGCTATCCATATTAAGTTTGGGCGCAGCGTTTAATCCTCCTGGATGCAAATTTGGATTTAAGGACTCCATTTCGTCCAACCTGGAGTATCTGAAGGGCTTGGAAAATTCATCGTTCGGGAACTCGGTTTCAGCAATCGCCGAAACAGATTCTGAAGCGTCAACGTCGAAAGTGTCGGAACTTACAAGCAATGGCGATAATGCAGGAATTCCTCGAAGACAACGTAAGGTTCGTATGAAAACAGGTTTGAGGGAAAATAGGCGCATTCAACTCCTGGAAAGACATCTTGCCTTACAGTAGGGAATAAATGCCAAAACAAAAGAAACTGCACGGTATACCACAAACACTTAATTATTTAAAAACAACAACTGAAGATCAGCAGTGAAAATTTAAGATAAAAGCGAGAAAAATAAGAATTTCAAAAAAAAACATTTATTGGAGAAGGAAAGTTTTGGTGGAAAAATTAAAACTGAAACGTGTGTTAGAAATAAAAAAAATTGTGTTCAAACTTAAGCTTGAGTCTACATAAGATCGATATCTTTTCAACTATCATTTATATGTTAAAATAAGTGCCTACTATTTTAGTGATGCATATTTTGTTACTTTCATTTTTTCAAAATTGATAAATCATACAATTACTTAAGACAGAAAGTCTGCTGCTATGTTCCTAAGGCAATACCTCACTGTTTATTTAAATTGGACAAAGAAATGAATGCACTGATTGTGCAGAGTCACACGAATATTTGTAACTTTTGATTAAAAATTGGGCAAATGATTTATTTTTCTTTATTTTTACTTATCTTACATCCCAAGCATCCGTTTTACAACTATTAAAAAAAAGTTAAACAGTGTTGCAATTTTTTATTACTCACTATAATGTTTGCGAAATTCTTTCTCTTATAGAAACGACATCTAAATTATCTTCCATATCAATGGCGTTATTAACCATTTATAATCACTGCTCCTTCCTCACTTTCCTCCTCCGAATTAAAAAAATTGTCTAACAAACTCATTTCGTTTACTAAATAAAAAACGTCTTCCATTTCCTTAAGGATTTCACTACATCAATGTCGTGTTTGACAGGAAAAATACAGTCACAATTGTAAAATAACTCATTTACATGAGCATCAATTCACAATTTACTCCCTATACACTGACATCAGTGTGGCAATCCTACTGAGTCACGTCGATGCAGTTACACAATCGGGATTCTCGATCGACGTGACGTGACGGTCGTCGACACGACGTTCGTCGACACGACATCCGCAATACGGGTGTATGTGTGTTTCTCGCGACATTTTGGCCTACTGCTCTGACGTCATCATTCTGCATTACGGCCCGTACTTCTAGGAGGCATTGATGGGTTAAACTGGACTTGATGCCCCACACCCGGGAAATCCCACCACCAGAGGGCGAAAAGGTGGTAGAAGGGCTGAAAAAATGAAGAAAAACAGACAAAATTATACAACAAAAGAAAAAAGAAGATAAAACAATTAAGAAAAAGAAAAAAAAGAAAGAAAAGAAGCCCCAAAAGCAAACGCACAGCCACAAAAACACAAACATATTAGCCCGACATCTGTCGGCGAGATTCATGCAACAGCTGTGTGGGGCATCAAGGGTAAAACTGGAATGTTTGTGTTTTTTTGGTTGTGCGTTTGCTTTTGGGGCTTCTTTTCTTTCTTTTTTTTTCTTTTTCTTAATTGTTTTATCTTCTTTTTTATTTTTTTGTATAATTTTGTCTGTTTTTCTTCATTTTTTCAACCTTTTTAACACCTTTTCGCCCTCTGGTGGCGGGATTTCCCGGGTGTGGGGCATCAAGTCCAGTTTACCCGGCATCAAGTCCAGTTTTACCGCATTGATGCCCCACACAGCTGTTGCATGAATCTCGCCGATAGATGTCGGGCTAATATGTTTGTGTTTTTGTGGTTGTGCGTTTGCTTTTGGGGCTTCTTTTCTTTCTTTTTCTTAATTGTTTTATCTTCTTTTTTATTTTTTTGTATAATTTTGTCTGTTTTTCTTCATTTTTTCAACCTTTCTACCACCTTTTCGCCCTCTGGTGGCGGGATTTCCCGGGTGTGGGGCATCAAGTCCAGTTTACCCGAAAACGGGTAAACTGGACTTGATCATGGCCTTCATATAAAAGGCCTATCGCGACTTGCAATCTGACAGGTATTAAGCTACTTTTTAAAATGGTGTAGTCCTCACGTTATTAAGATTTAAGCCCTAACCATAGATGAGTCTGCGGCCGTAATCGTCTGTCAAAACCGACCGGTTTTAGAGCAAAAAAGGCACTTTTTGACGTACGCAAACGTGAGTGAATTTAAGTGCCCATACAACGCATAAGCGAACGTATGTCAAGTCGTATCTCATTACCACTTTACGTACGGACAGCTCATAGTAAAAATTGAGCAAAAGGTTGCTTAAGGAGCATGCCACTTTTCTGGCTGTTCGGTAAGTTATGTTTGGGTGCAACATATGCTTTGCGTGGTTTACCTCGGCGCATACGTCAACGTACGGACGCAGACTCATCACTAGTTGGACCTTTATTGTGAATTGCACAATGACAATTGTTTGACATTTCTCTGACAATTAGTAATGTGAATGTTTCTACTCGGTTGAATCAGGGAATAGAGTCTATTTTCCTATTATCCGGAGACTCGTTTCGAAGTTTTTGTCGCGTAAAAGATATTTCGGATAAGTGTCGTGAAAGTGATGTGTTTATTGTGCTGTATACGCGAGAACTTTGCAATTTGGAATACCTGCCACCTACTCTCGGCAATGTGAATTGTAAACAATTGCCGTTTGTCGTTGGTAGGATTTATTCCACTTTAAAAATCATCAAATATTGATAATCTCCAAATTCTTCTACACAAACGATACTTCGGATAAGTGTCCCGGTGAATTGAGGTCTGATGCTAAAGACTTTTTATATCTAAATTGCTTGTGAAAGATCCCAAAACAACAGTGATTAACATGACATATGAGTTTCCTCATATCTCCTGTAGGTGGATCTCGTGAATTTCTTTATAACCATAAAAAAACATCACTGTGTGGACTGGTTGGGAAAAGTAGCTTAGGTCCGCCATCTTGTAGCTTAATTGCTTTTGCGATAGGCCTTTTATATGAAGGCCATGACTTGATGCCCCACACCCGGGAAATCCCGCCACCAGAGGGCGAAAAGGTGGTAGAAAGGTTGAAAAAATGAAGAAAAACAGACAAAATTATGCAAGAAAATAAAAAAAAGATAAAACAATTAAGAAAAAGAAAAAAAAGAAAGAAAAGAAGCCCCGGGTAAACTGGACTTGATGCCCCACACCCGGGAAATCCCGCCACCAGAGGGCGAAAAGGTGGTAGAAAGGTTGAAAAAATGAAGAAAAACAGACAAAATTATGCAAGAAAATAAAAAAAAAGATAAAACAATTAAGAAAAAGAAAAAAAAGAAAGAAAAGAAGCCCCAAAAGCAAACGCACAACCACAAACATATTAGCCCGACATCTATCGGCGAGATTCATGCAACAGCTGTGTGGGGCATCAAGTCCAGTTTTACCGGAAACTTCTCATGTGCCAAATAGATATTGGCCGAGCCCAGGCGAGCCGAGTGTGTGGACGGTCCAGACAAGCGACTTTGACAGGTGTCAGAGGCGCTCGTCCGCTTTCCGATCGGAATGGATGTTGAGCACGAGCCAAAGCGATTTCGGACGAGCTGTCAAATGCCGTCCACATGTTCGCGGTCTCGTCTGACTTCGGCTCGCCTGGTCTCGGCCAATATGTATTTCCCACATTACCGAAATTTCATGACTTGCAACAACAAAGTCGCCGTAGCGAACATTTTGAGTCACAGCTGCACGAAATTCCCCCAAATCCCCCAACAACAACTCTATGGAGCAGGCACGGGTTTGAACTCATTGCCAGTAATTAATATTAGCTGAGAATGAGTTCCGGAAATGCTAAACCATTGTTGTTTGTGGACTTGGAAGAATCCTCGGGCTGCAATTTCTTTTGGTAGCAAATATTGCGAAAAAAATTTAATATGGATGGGTAAAGATACATATGCATGTCGAGATGCATATGCGAATTAGGGTATCTATGCATGTTGGATTTGCATAGGAGTCTCAGGGTACCTCTACATGTGGCAATGCACATGCTGAGTACAGGTCCCAGAGGGGATCTTTATAAGTGGATGCTATAACAGGTTGGTCGTAGTAAGGACCATGGTTGGTAAAACATGCATTAAAAATCTGTAAATTTCCTTTGCTTTTCTTCGAAAATCATTCTGTTGGCTGAAATGCATTAGAGATTTTTTAACTTTGCAACAGTGTCAAAAAAAACTTCAGGAACGTTACAAAGTGCGAGAGAGTTACGTAAATACTTCGCTTGAAAATATAGTAATGTATTTCTCAGTTTCTTCAGCTGCGTCCACTTCAGGAAACCAACCTGCAGGAAACCCCATGTAGGTTTTTCGACACCCACTCCAAAGATATCAAAAATTGAAAATAAATTAAAAAAAAAGATGAGAAGTATAAGAATACATATCATGACAATAAGAATAATCATATAGAAAATAATACATGATCATTATAAGCAGAATAAAATTCAATTTATTCTTTAATTAAGCTGGATTTCATGGCTGAGTTTAACATTTTTCTTTTGGCGTACTTATCTCAACGAACCAAAAGTCACAAAAAAGTAAATTCACATTTATCCATCTTAAAATGTAATCATCCTGTAATGAAAAAAGTTTGATATTCTATCATGAAAAATCATAGCACTCTGAAATCTTTACACTTTCTCATAAAAACGATCAAAATACCCGATATATATAAATTCACAAAGTTTGAACGAAGAGCGCTATTTCCGGATCACTATTCAAAACTGCCATGAATTTATCATTGAATTTCTCGCGGATCATTTTCAATATAAACATTGTGTTTTCTTGTGTCTCATCGTCTTTGACTTCTTTCTTATACAAAATGTGAAGGCATATTGCGGCAGTGTTTTCGATGAATCCTAAAAGAGCTTCGACTCCTTGCATGAACAACAGCTTTAAGCTCTTAACTACTGCGTTATTTTCATCGAAGTCTTCTTTTAATGGAAGATGTTTGAAAAACACCGGAAGAACTTGTTCAAGCGGAACCAACTTATGATTTGTCAATATCAAACGTGCGATGGCACCACATATGTTGTCTAAGACTGATTGATTCTTTTCACTTGATACTGCATTCGATAAATTAGCCAAAATTTCCGGGAAATGACTGAAAATATACAAGAAACATAAAATATAATTAAATGAATAGAAGAAATAATGAAGACATGCAGCAATACCAAGTAAGCTTACTTGGTGGAAGGGATTTTTTTTTACGTTTACTGAAACCTATACCAAACCCAAAATGCCGCCCGACTGGTTTTATCTCGAACTTAGATATGCTTGCTAGGGTATTTATATATATTTTTTTGTATACTGAATCTAGGTTGGTTTATCGCGATATATATCAGCCATCGCTTTCCAATACCACCATTATGTAGGTTTATTTGAAAATATTTAGTTTATTAAAAGCTTGGTGTCATCGTTTGAGTATATTAAGCTCTTAACAGACTAAACTTATTTCTTATAATTCCTAACAAGAAAACAGTTATATTTTATTGCATTTTCTAACCTAGGGATAACGTTTATAAAAATCAAAAAGAAAATTGTGTGAAACTTTGGCACATAAATAGGAGGTATATAATTAAATTGATTTGGATGGATAGAGGGAAAACATGGTAAATTAGACTTCCTAAATCAGAACATTACACTTAAAGGTATACAGTAGGTAAAAAAAATAAGGCACGAACTCACAGTAAGAATAAAAAACTTATTTTTAATGCTACTTCAATCATATATGATGGTGGTTTTACATTTAATTATAAGTTTCGGATGTTTGCTTTAAGAACAATAACAAAAAAACTGGAAACGAATCAAATTTTACAACATTAACGTAATGGCATTTGGACAGTTACAAATAGCCTAAAGCCGACATTGCTCAGAATTGTGGTTCGGATCGTTGTCCTGATACAGGCCAAAATTGTATAAAATGCATAATTTTTCAGCACTTTGTGTAACATTTCTTTTAAGAATACCCAGGCAAGACGTTTGATCCGATGCCCCTAGGCAAGACATTTGACCAGATGCCCCTACACAGTTTCATAGCATAATGTTCCCTCCGCTGTGCTTTACAGTGGGAGTCGTATGATTCCTCCTAAACTCTGAATTCGGCATTGGCCGAACATATCGCCGCCCATCAGATCCAAAAACATTAATTTTTACTTCAGCAACGAAAATTATGGACTTCCAGAATGATTTTGGCTTTTTTACGTACTCTTAAGCAAAATTTAATTTAACACTTTCATTTTTTTTACTAAAATATAGCTTGCTTCGGCCCATTCTGCCCTTCAAATCCGCTTTCTTTTTTACATTTCGAATAATTTGAGCAGAGACTTTCTTTTCAACTCGTTCTTTCACCTTAATTCGTAAAACTGGGGCACTGAATTTAGGGTTTTTCATAATTTTTCTGATAATCCACTTATTTTAGGCCTTTCTGACCGATACTTTGTTTCAAACAATTTGGTTGATTTATATTTTGTTATTACATTTCACACTGTATATCTTGATTTTCCCATTAGTATTCCAATCTCAAAACACGCCATTCATGTTTTCCAACGTCGCAAAACACATTCAGGGATTTCTGCACATACCGATTTCCTTTTCACACTCATTTTTAGCAACACTCTCAATTAAATTACTTTTACAAAACATTTTTCAAGCTAGGCTGAATAGAAATATCATATTTTCATGATTTTAAGTACATTTAACGGTATTTTTTGCAGGAATTACAAATAATTTTAGATGAAACTGCGCTGTGCCTTAGCTTTTTTGCGCTATTTTGGTACTTTACTGAAAAATGTTATGTTAATGTTGTGAAATTTGTTTCGTTTCCAGTTTTTTTTTACATTGTTCTTAAAGTAAACATCCGAATCTTATAATTAAATGCAAAACCACCATCATATATGATGGCATTAAAAATAAGTTTATTATTCTTACTGTGAGTTCGTGCCTTAACTTGTTTTACCCACAGTATGTTGTAGGAAATTGTAAAGTTAAAGACAGAAAGCTAAAGAGTTTTGGGTCTAGAGGTCCGAAATAGAGTTTAACTAGCGAGGCAGGTTTTTAATACATTACAAATGCTTATTAACCAAGAAATTGGTAGTAAACCAAAAAGAAAACTTAGATTATTTTTATGTTTAAACAGCATGGTACTAAGCGTAAGCATTTTTAAGATTACATAGATTCGTTTTAAAATACCTATCTATATTAAATCTAGAAAGTTGGCTAGTTGTCTGATGAGCTCTTTGTTGTGAATCGACAATATGGAGTCGACTGATCCATGGCGTTGGAAAATCTGGTAATTATTCCTAGTGTTGATGAATTCTGGATAGTGGAAAATCCGATGATCTATATCGTCTGTTCCGTTGCAGAAGCGGCATCTAGGGTCGTCTATGACCTTGATGCTGAAAAGTCTGCTCTTATTGAAGCATTTGTTAACGAAAAGTCTGTTAATTTGCTTTGTTTTTTTTTTTGGTTTTCTTAAACCAAACATACGTTGTACGTTGTTTGAGTTTTTCGGCTTTCCTTCTGTAGTGACTTTGCCAGTAATTTTTAATTAGGACAAGAATCTCATGATTCGGTTCGTCGGGATCATAGGACGACGTTAATTCGGTACCCACAAAGGTTCCTTTCTTGGCATCCCTGTCGTCTAGGTCCATATCTTTCAAGTTTTAATTACATGATCTTTACCTGAGGCGCTAGCACAGACACACTGTAAATTTGATTTATGTTAGCTAGTTCTAAACAGGCTTGATTTGAGTCTGTCAGTACCAAGATATTATTTTTCTTTTTGTTTATTGCGAGTGATATCGCAAGGAAAAGAGCGCTTAGTTTAGCACTTGTTACGGATGTATGTGGACTGCGGGCGAAGATTTCCGAGAAGACAGTCTAATACTCTGAAGGCACAACCAACTCCAAGCCAGGACTTTGCACCATAAGTTGGAGTAATGTGCTGGTATAGGTTACGCGCTTCATTTATTATTTTATTTTACTCCACTAGCAGATTTCCGGGTTCCATTTTCTTCACTTCATTAAAGCGGCCTTTATTTTTCGGTGTGTGTGAGATTTGAAAGAGGAGGGGGGTTATTCAGTGGTTGAACTCTATAGAACATATTTTTAAACATTCTATAGTACCTGGAGTTGCAGTCAAGTCTATTCAGGTTTTGGAATAGATTATTATGTCATTTTAATTTTGATGAGTTCTTTAACTAACATCGACTACGCCTTATAAATTGCGGGAAGTTAATTTATCAATCTTTTCCTTTTCTACATCGAAGATCTTTAAAACATATTCAGGAGATTTAGTATAGGTTGAGAGGTGGCTTTCAATCTTCGCTCTTACGAAGGATTTGTAGAAGGCTTTTATTTGATAGGAGCCCACTTTTGGTTTCTGTGAATGGCATTTATTTCCGGTTGCATAGCGTTGACTTTCATGCTTAGGAAATCTTTTGTACGAATAGTTATACTTGATGGTTCTCCCTAGGAGCTTGATGTCAGTAGTCCACTGGATATCTCTGTAGTCCAGTTTAATCTTTGGACTGAAGGTTTGATTCCTTTTCAGCAAGACTCCTTTTCATTTGTCCGGATTGAGTGGAAGTTTCACGTCTTTGGTATTCTGGGCGAAACTGGAGACGCTATCCTGAAGAAGATTGAAACAGACTTGTTTATTTTTGTCAGCCGCTATAATAATGAAGTCTTCTGCGTATTGAATAATGTTGACACCATTTTTTGTGTTGTAGTGAAGCTTGTTGGTTTACATATTAAAAAGTAGTGGACTTAGGCCGTTCCCTGTGGGCATGCCATTACTGATTTGAACATTTCCTGAACCCAATTCCAAGCTTCTGAAATCGATGAAGAGAAGGATTCAATAGCTGTACTCGGGCGGAATGTTGAAATGGTTGAAGCAAGAATTTAGTTAGGAAGTAGCTACACTTTCATATGCATTCGATATGTCGAGAGTAAGAAACATGAAGCACTAGTGTTTTATTTTCGCCTAGACTATCTGGTGGTCTATCATGACGCACTGGTGTTTTATTTTCGCCTGGCCTATCTGGTGGTCTATCATGTTTAAAAAAGTTTTTTAAATTGCTCGCATACGATGGCCTTCATCTCATTGATATTTTGGGAGAGCAGATCCGGGGCTTCTGCAGAATGCTTAAGGCTTAGCTAGGTAATTCTCATTACCGATTCGTGAGCGCTATTTTTTTATTATATATATATATATATATATATATATATATATATATATATATATATATATATATATATATATATATATATATTTATATATATATATATATATATATATATATATATATATATATATATATATATATATATATATATATATATATATATATATATATATATATATATATATACAGGGTGTTTGGTACTCGGTGGACACTATTGTAAGGAGGCATTCCTTGATATATTTTGAGCAAAAAATTGTTCCACAGGATCGTCCGGTTTTCAAAATCTACGGAGTTACAGGGTGGCCAATAAAACTGTTTCGAACCTGTACCCTGACTCACTAAAATCATTATATCTTGAAAACTAATAATCATAACGCATAGTTTTACGGCTTGTTTTTTTATGGAATCAAATTACCTTTAATTTGATGTAACATTCTAAATTGTAACTGTACCTGAATTTGAGATATTTACTTGAAAACACAAAATTTTGGCACTTCTACCATGCAAATTTTGTGTTCAATTTCGTTTTTCTCAGAAAATCTCATGAAAAGATGCCATTTTAATTCTATTTTTTATAGGTCATATTGTTGGCTACAAAAATTGCATACATACTTGTGACTTAGATTTTACCATTTCGCAAGTAATAAGCGAAAATACATATCTCTTAAAAACTGAATATGGCTTAAAGTGGCCCTCGTTTTCGATCTACACTCTTGGCTTGAACTGAAAGAATTTATTAAAGGTTTTTACGCTTTATTTCAAAATTTTTGAGCTACACTAAATGTTCAAAATGGCCTCCTTCATTTTGAATACACGCTAAAGCTCGTTTCGCAAGCG
>OX376373.1:72932622-72974745 GCA_947369275.1 Nemotelus nigrinus | reverse complement strand
AAAAGTTGCTTTGAAGTTGCTTTCGCTTCGAAAACATAGATGGCACTGAAACATGTTGTCAATCATTTCACGCCAATTTAGTTTGTGCAGTTCATTCTTTCGAGCGAAAAAGTGACATTTAGTGTTTCAATTTGAAAATTGAGCAGTGCAAATGACTTTCCAATAAGAAAATCGATCGAAAAGTGAAATTCTTGACATTTTATCCGTCGAGAATGAGCAGTGTCTCTGCTTTTCTCCGTTGTCAAAATTTTCGCTCGAAAGAATGACCAGATAATGGAAACATGTCAAAATTTCACGTGAACTCGAACTCAGTACCAGCCTTTACATGTTAAACGTGCTGTCACGTGAGCTCAAAAATCTTAATTTGCAGATTATCGGGAACATGAGCTCACGTGACAGCACATGAGTCCGGGTGACGTGACGTGTCAGCAGTGTGCTTCTAAGCCTGAGAGCATAAAGACATTCGGAGGGGCGATGTCCATTTAAAATACATTGAAGAGAAACCGACCACTTTTCATGTATCTTCAATGTCAATTCCTCTCTTTGTATCCTCTCTGTCAATATGACAATTAAACTAATGTAAACAATTTGAGTCGGTACGGAAATAAAATCATGTTTATTTTAAATATAGATTAATTTTGTGTAGATTCGACTAGTGCGGTTCACAAAAACGTTAGTGTAGAAGTGAAAATCGCGAGTTTTATTTGAAAAAAGTGTTTGAAAACTGTACAATTGCATTAATCTTTGCAATGAAGTGAGTTGTGCCGAATTGTCGCAATAATTTGCAACGCCGGCCACTTGGAGTTTCTTATCACAAGTAAGGAATAAACAAACGATGTGTTTTGCAAAATTTTGTGAATTTCACAAACTTTTTATAAGCGAAAATGCCTATTTGAGCCCTTTTAAATATTGTCGACATATTGGCGCGAATTTTCTGATAGCCATTTTAATTTCTGTCAAAAAAAACACAAAGCAGTAGAGCGCATAAACAGTTTCGGGGCAGAGCGGAAATAAAATGATACATAAATTTATTCGTATTGCATGCTGTGTGAAATATTGTTTTCCAGATTTCCAGAAAATGAGCAACACATATTCATTTGGACTTCTTCTCTTGGATTTCCTGAGCTGATCATCAAAAATACTTCCCGGGTCTATTAAAATCTTTCGGCCGTGGTATATAGCAATTGATGATTGACAAGGGAATAAGTGTAATAGTTTCTTGTTTTTCTTACAGCTGAGCAAGCGAACAGGGGACCATCTTTAGTGGAGTAAAATCTTCGAGTGATGCAGTAAGTAAAGAAAATGTTCAAAACATTCTTCTCTTTAATTATCTTAATTCTATAGATACCTTTCGGCAACAATATTCAAGATGAGATAAACGATGGACAAGAAGAGCGAATTGCGATCTCATTAGGTGCTTAATGCTGATGTTGCGTTCGTGATACACTTTTGAAAATTTTAATATTCAACAATATCATTTCAATTAGGCTACGTAAACAGACCAAGTGGCTCCTATTACCGCAGTGCATTTAGTCAAGCTGCAGGAAAAAATTGGAAGCAAAAAAAAAAAAGGATTATCCGAAATTCGCGTAAAAAACAGCGGAGGCAAACGAAAACAGCTTCTATAGTTGAGTTGTTAGATAATCTCAAGGCCAATAACTGGATTAGCGAAGTAGGTCGAGAACGATTAGATAGTGTGAATATAATATAATAAATATCTTATTACCTAGAAATATATTATCTCCAACCTATCATTGTATTTAGCCTACTTTATAGTATAAGAAAAGTTGAGACTTCTTGGAACTATTAACTGTGAAGACTATTTATTTTTTTTCGAAAAAACTTAAATAAAATTTGCCTTTTTTGGAATTTGAAGCTGTTTTTGATTTTGATGATTTTGTTCATTGCAGTTGCTTTACACACAATACTCAGTAAAAACTTTCTAGATGTTCTAAAAACGAAAATGATATTCAATGTTTTCTCATCACCTACGGCAGTACTCAGCACTGCCAAGATTTGAGCCAGCATAAACACATCTAATTTTTAAGCCACTTTCTTATAAAACAATTTTTGTTTTATGGGTGAATAAATATTCAATTAGTATATTCTACAATTTTCATAGTTCGCATGCATTTGTGTTCTGTTTTCATTTTCTATCCTGGAAAAATAATTAATTCACCGCAAAGCAACGAATAATCCAGCCTGCTGTAGCTTATTTTTACTCCCTGGTTCGAGAATTCGTACGGTTATAATATGAAAGCTAAAAAATATTAAATAACTAAATATCTAACAATCATTCACTTACGATATTCAAAATTTGAATATTTGAAATTATTCACACATAATATGTCCCCATCAATTTGATAAATTAGGAATTACCTACGCCCCGAAAATTTCAATCAATCATCGGGGTCGCTGGTGATGAGGAAAAATGGCCATGCCTTCGGCCCCTCCGAATGTCTTTATGCTCTCAGTTCTAAGCACACAAAATGGTACTGCAGATCTATGTCACGTGCGGTCAGCTGATGTGATGTCACGTGAGCTCACGTGACGTGACAGCAGTATAATTCCGGCATAACTCCAGCATAACTCGTTCCACCGACAAAGCATGGCAACAATGTTGTGTTGCATTGATTGTAACTCCAGCATAAGGCCAATGACACATTTGGCGGTTCCACCGAAGCGTCTAACGCTTTGGTTTGACGCGTTGGCTGACACACGCAGCGGTTTTCAGAAGCATTTACCGAGTCAGTTCAGTTACAAATTACGTCGGAGTATCATATAGATGCTTTTGAAAACGGTAGTCGTGTATACATACATATGTATATATGTATATACAAATATATGAACATACATATATATGTATATATAATGCATATGAATTTTGGGCAGTGATTCTAATACTAATTTTGTTTGAAAATCAGTAATTGCCTACTTTTAGAAACTAAGTGCCCACAAATGTTTCATTTTCCCATACTATCCTAGCCATTCTTCAAAAATCAATTTTTTATCAGATTTTCATTCCCATATCCTATGCATTCATCAATGCATCCTGAAAATTTCAGCTCGATCGGATTTCGCAGCTATGAACAAATCGAAAAACGCTTGACGAACCGAGTCGGTGGGTCATTTCACCCGTCTACCTACCGACTTGATCCCGAAACCGAGGGGCGGTCCGCACCGCGTTGTGTGTCATCACAATGCTAAATGAATGCACGGCTAAACCGACTCGGTTTTCCTCTTGGGAAACGCTTCGATGGCACCGCCGTGTCTGTCATTGGTTATATTCGCGCATCAAATGTATTCAAATTGATGGAGTTCAACTGGAGAAGGTCGATTCAATAAAATACCTGGGATTGATTTTGGAAGAAAAGATGTCCTGGACCCATCACATCAACTATCACATCAACTAACGGGCGCCATGTACACTCGGTCAGGGTTGTTGAATATCCATCAGATTATTAATCTCGAAAGAGGCAAAATAATATACCAAATTATCAACAACGGGCCAAAATGGCCAGATATTCCTCGGACTGTTGGAGAGTTAACTAGATCAGCCAGCAACCTTTTGGTTTGTAAACTAAGAACGGATAGATTGAAAATAGATCCAATACAACAGGCTATAGCTTTCTACAACACATTGCCAGATCCGTTAAAGAACTCAAGCAATATCGTGACATTCAAAGAAAACTTAAAATTGCACATAAAAAATTAACAACGCACAATGACGATTAACACCAGAGTTTTTTCTGTATACTTTTCTCTGGACACAAGTCAATGAAGACAATCATAAGTCAATAAAAGTGAGTCTATCATATTGATAAGAATTGTGCTGTCCTTTATACCAACAAACTCCTTCCCAGACAGCACTATGAAACACTTACTGGAGGGTAAAGATGGTGCGCATGGACTGTGCACACTTAGAGTGATGGAGAAAGTGGAAGGAAACTTCTGAGTTTTCTTTGTTGAAACTTCTGAGTTTTCACCATTTAGATGCAGAAAATATTAAAATTTTCCTAACATATTCAAAACGTTTCACTTATTCTCGGCTTTTGACACCATATCTGTGAAAAAGAGCGGAAAAGAAACGTCGAACATTTTATGGTACACGAATCAGCGTACCCGGCATGTTGCGCTTCACACCCGCCTTCTAACAACTCAAGATGTGTTGTGCCGTGTAAAAGCCTACTTAAATCTTGAGTTGAGTGTTCAAAAGCTCGTATTTAGTTTATGATAGCACTATACTCAAATTTATTGTTCATCTCCTTTGCCACCAAAGCGCGAAAACTGCTTTTCATTTTCATTTCTAATCCAAAACGACGTTTGAACAGTATGTCAGCTATGTACGCAGGTCCATTTTGCCTTAACTACTTTTTTGCTATCCTCCAGACTGCGAGCAGAAAATAGCTGCTACCATAGTAGATATTCCGGAATCTTGGACAGCTCGGCTATCAAATAGCAAGCATAAAAAAGTAGCTATTTCGTGACATTGGACATCCAGAGCTGCTAAAATAGCAGCTAATAGCTGCTATAGCAAGAATATTGAACACACTTCTGTTCGCGTACTTCAGGCATTGCCATGAAGTCTTTTTTGAAAGACTATGAGATTTCAGTCGGATCTGAGCGAGCTCATGAAAAGTGCCAAACTGTGTAATGCGAATACATATTTTCAAATAGACGCCGCTAGGAAAATATTTTTAAGGAAGTTTCAGTCGACGAACGCGACTGAGAGTACACGAAAATACCTTTCGCTAGTTGACAAAGTAAAGTGGTTATGTACTAAATGCGACGTTGAATTAAAAACAAGCCGTGACGACAGAATACTGTCGCAAATTGAATCAACCCACCGGCTAGTAAAAAAATAGAAGAAAAACTGAGAAATATAAAAAATGAGCCAAAAACATCTTATGCTAACGTTCTGAATGCCCGAACAATCAAAAAAAGATACATTCAACAGAGGAGTAGTAATTAAGCCCAAAAAAGACCAGGACTCGGCAAAAACGATTCGTTAGGTCATGGAAAAAATAAAACCGCGGTTATTAAAAACGCCAGTTGAATTCGCTAAACCACTGCGTGATGGCGGTTTTTTCATCATGTTGAATTCGCTGGAAAATACTGAAATTCTAGCTAGAAAAGCTAAGGAGTAGCTAAAAGGCGAATATACTGTTGAAATAACGAAACAAGGCTTACTGAAAAAATATACAACGCAGAAACTAAAGGATGAAATTACCAATCTGAACTATTCGATCGACTTAAACGATAAATTTGAAATTGTCCACATGAGGCAGGCACGCAAATCAGGCAAATGGATTGCTTTTGTTGAAATGGGAGGAAAATTATATAAGCGAATGGTCAACCAGTTTATTAATATTGACTTTGAATCCCACTACATCATTGAGGACCACAATATTATGAGGTGTTGCAAATGCCAGGGTTTCAGCCACAAAATATCATCTTGCCAGAACAAATATGTATGTGCTATATGTGCCGGAAATCATCCACAAAAACATGTTCTGAAAGTATTCTGAAATGCGTAAATTGCACCCAAAAGAGGCATAGCCACGCAAATCATCGGGTCGACAATTATGCCAAGAATATAAAAGGATGGTTGTAATAATTCAACATAAAATTGATTATAGTTACTTGGATCACAGACTTGGATCACAGAATAATAAATTTGTCAATAAAGAGCTATGCTAAAGCAAAGCTGCCTCCAAAAAATAGCTATTAATAATACATGCAAGTTCAAATTTAAAAAATATGTGATCGATGATCTACGTAGCAGCATAGTAACAAATTTCGATGAACTCTTTGGCATATTAACTCAAGCCAAGAACAAAGCAACAGCTGCCAAGCATATAAGAGTACGCCAAGAATCGTGGATAACCAAAAAAGTTATAGATGTCTCGAAAAAGACACAGCTACACAGTGTTAAAAAGGGATAATGGTAGCTAAACGGGAATTTTACTCGAAACAGTTTGAAGCATCGGCTGGAAGTAGTTCCAAATACTGGAGAGTTATTAATGAATTAATGCAAGCAGGTAAAAATGTAAACCAGCAGGCAACATGTATTAATGAATTATCTCCAGCTGTCTGGCAAATTGGTCCTTTTTGCTGATGACACACTTCTTTTATATTCTGGAAAGGATGAACCATCTCTGGAGTATAAAGTTAATAGAGATCTAGATCTAGAAACATACCAAGTGTAGCTTAGGCATAGCAAACTGGTTATAAACGTCAAAAAGACCAAGTACATCACTTTCCAGCAGAAAAACAAATGTCCTATAAACCCCTTTATTCAGATAAACGGAATTCGTCTGGAAAAAGCTGAATTATTGTAATATCTTGGTTTAATCCTGGATGAGAAAATGTCATGGTTACACCACATTAACCACATCAGACATAAAGTCGGCACCAATGATTGCAGCCTTAAGAAAATTTGAGTTCTTGGAAACCAGAACTAAACTAATGATGTTTAATGCTTATTTACTTTCAACTATCACATACGGAACTATTTTATGGAGTCAGACATCAAAGCGAAACATCAAGTTGATTGGAAGACTTATTTCGAAAGCAATTAAAAGTATGTTTAGAATGCCGACTCTAACACCAACAGTTACTGTGTACACTCGAACAGGATTGTTAAATATTCAACAACTAGTTAATTTTGAAAGGGGAAACCCAATTTTTAACATCCTGAGCAGTAATTTGAAATGACCTAACACCCCCCGCACTGTATTGGAGATAACTAACCGGGAAACCAGAACTGCTAAAAATCTATTTCTTGCAATTTCAAGAACGGATAGATTGAAGATGGATCGAATACAGCATGCTATCGCATATTACAATTCATTGCCGAACTCGGTCAAATCAGCGAAAAACATAATAGAGTTCAAGGTATACTTGAAATCTCACATCAAAAACACCAATCCTTAATGAAGAAGAAACCAGAGTTTTTTATAGACTTTTCTCTGGACACATGCCAATGAGGACAAACATATAACTTAGGGTATGAAGTATAATTAAAATTAATAACATTTGTATCTTCCCTTATACCAATTTTCAATTGTCTGGGAAGTGCTCGGACAATATGTTTGATAATACGTTGATGCACACGGACCGTGCATACTGATTGAGTGATGGAGAGAGTGTAAGGGAGGAAAAAAAAAATTTGACATAGAGGCTGGTAACTGAGTGTTTTTCAGCAACTACCCGTGAATTATAGAATAATTAAATTTTGGTTTTAAATTTTAGTTCACCTTTAACATCATCTTTCTTTTTTTATGCCTTGAAAAATATGCTTGAGACTCACGTTACTTGTTGATCTTGTGGTAATTTTTGCCAAACCCGTAATTTTGCAAGTCGTTTCCTTAACAAAACTGCAGCATATTGCCTTATCTGTGGCTGCTCCGAAGATACTGCTAGTTCACATAACTGAGGTATGGTTTCCGGTCGCTTATAGGCTTCTTGTAATTCTGATGTAGCCTGGAATGATATTAATTTAAAAAAATCATAAGTATCTTTCATAAGCAAAGCTTTAAGATGTAGTTATTTGATACTCAAAACGCATCAGCAAATCCTATGTTGTCCACAGTGCAACACAAGACTCATAATGAAGCTTTTAAATTCCCTTCGGCTCATGAGACATTTTTAAATGACAGAAACCATTTAATACGGGTCAACGAAAGACGAAGACCATTTTGCTGACCACATCAGCCTGGCCTTTTCCACGATGTTGCAACTTTAATATAACTCATAACAGTTGAAATTTGCAGACAAATTTATCTTACAAACTTTCCGAACATTCATACCTCCTTAATAAGCTGACTATCTGCCGCTAGTAAGTTTAGTAACACCCGCTCCATAGCTTCCCGGTTATAACCAACTTGTTTAGTAAGATGTATACGGCCTACGAGCCCACTAAAGACAGGTTCGTCCACATGTTTGGAATACACTAGCTGCGTATACAATGCAAAATTGAGAACGATGCAACGATTCAACTAACCGCTGAAGCACACTGCGACGCAGCCAGGCGCAGCCAAGCTGTCAGTTGAGTTGACTATATGGGTTTTCCATAGCAGCGAGCACACCAAGTCGCAGCTATGCGCAGCCAGGCGCAGCTCAGGTCGAAATGGATTCAACTTTTGTCGCAGCGAAGAGTTGCAATCAGCTGTAATTACTTGAGAAACGCGCGGGATTTGAAATGTATGCGAAAATGTAAATAGAGTTGATTTTATATTACTAAATTTTTGAGGAATTCGAAAACAATTTTTATTGGTAATAGCTTAGATAGTTAAAAGTAAAATAAAAAGATAGTTAATAGCAAATTAGAAAGATAATTAATAGCAAATTGAATATAGTAATTTAAATATAAGCGGGTATAATTTTCGGTAATAAATGAAAGACACTATTAGCTTTAATCTATTAGTTTTATTCTCGTTGTTCGTATTACACGAGCTGACGGCTTGGTGTCTAAACAAAGACTGCCTCTCGACTCTTCACCCATACATACACAGCGGCGTAGCCCACTTCACACAGCGTTTGACTCGCGTGGTACTTCCACTCGGGTAGAATGTCTTTGCAGCGGCGTTCAGGTTGGAGACGGATTCTGCCTTATAACTCGGCCAACCTGACTGGAGATCGTCCTCGATCGAAAGACTATTCGGCTCGACGTTTGTTTCAGCGATGTTAGCTACGTTGTTCGTGACTTCAGTATCCAAGTATTCGGGATCCCATGCGTCTTCATTCAGCCACTCCTCATCCTGGTATTCTTCGGTGTCTGACTCTTTCTGAAAATTTTGATCTACTGGGGAATTTGCTTGCCATCTCCTCAACCTACCCGCCTCAACTATTCCATCATAGGGTAATTGCGTTTGCTGACAGTTTTCAATATCCCGTAACACATATCTATCATTATCTAATACTTTGTATATCATAAAGGGACCGCGGAATTTTGGGATTAGCTTCTTATTGGTTCCTGGTGTAGTATCAACATTTCTAAGCACAACAAAGTCTCCAACATCATATGTTTTTGCAGGTCTACTATGCTTCAGGAAATATTCCAAATTGTACTGCTGAGATTTAGATTGGTTTTCATCTGCCATATTTCTAATATGCTGTAAGGATCTTTCCTCCGACCCGACTTTGTCCTCTAAATATTCTTCTAATTCACTGACAATATTACCTTTTTGAACTATGCCAAACAGCAGTTGACTCGGAGCAAATCCAGTGGTAGCACTAACAGAATTGTTCATAGCGAACTCGACCTTTCTTCGGTCAGTTTTCCTAACATACTCTTCAAAGTTCGGTTAACACGTTCTACCTGACCGTTTGCTTGAGGGGCTGCGGTGGCAACTTTAATGTGTTCCACATTATTCTTCCGTGTAAATGTAGCGAACTCTGACGATGTAAAACAAGTACCTCTATCAGAAATAATACGTCGGGGTCGACTGTAATAAGTGAAGTATTTTTCCAAAGCTGCAGTAACTTCTTTAGAACTAGTGCTATTTGTAGGGTACAATTTAACATATTTGGTGAACGCGTCCACTATTACTAATATGTGTTTCCTTTTGGACTGTAAGGACGGCAGAGGACCGAAATGGTCAATATGTATCGTATCGAAAGGCAGCGGTTTCTTAGGAATGTTGTGTAAATTACGTTCAGAAGTACTTGCGGGAGGAGCATACATGATGCAGGGGATACAGTTTCTAATAAATTCCTCTGTTTTTTGACGACCTCCTGGGAACCAATATCTGAGTTTAATTCTGTGCCATGTTTTCTCCACACTCTGATGACCAACTAGTTCATGAGCTTGCCTAATAACATTAGATTCCATAGCCTTTGGTACATATAACAAAGGATATTCACCATCCTTTTTCCGAAACACTAGTCCATCAATCAGTTCGTACTTGTCCACTGAAGTAATCTGGAGTTTGTCTTTGAGTAATTTGACAGCAGCGTCCTGAGCCTGAGCCAATTGTAAACGATAATCTATAGTTTCATCAGTGACAGCGGCAATAACTGGTGCTCGACTTAAAGCGTCTACATGAGGCATACTAGTTCCCTTTCGGTGCTGAATGGAGTAATCATAATTTTCCAATTCTAATGCCCATCGTGCAATCCTAGGATTTACCTGTTTTCTCATCAATGTCTGAGTCAAGGAGTTACAATCTGTAACTATTTGAAATCGAATTCCTTCCAAATAAACGCGGAAGCGACGTAATGCATATATAATTGCAAGAGTCTCAAGTTCGAAACTATGATACCGTGATTCAGCGTCAGTTGCTGTTTTGGAGTAATAGGCCACAGGGTGAAATCTCTTATCTGACTGTTTCTGTAATAACATAGCTCCTCGTCGCTCATAAGGTGCATCGACTCGTTAGGAGTGGACCTATTCCAAACACTATTTCTCTTGGCAGCAGCAGGATCGATTTGTGGCCTCTTCTTGGGATTTCGGCATTGATGTCTGTCGTGTCCTGTTTCCCAGCATCTGAAACAGCTTCCAGCTGGTCGCTTGTCGTATGGACAACGGGATTGGTAGTGCCCCATTTTCAGACAATTAAAACATCTGATTTCGCTATCTTCTTCAGCGGGCTGATTATTTACTGGCGGGATGGCAGCTGGTCTTCTGTTCGTAGATATGGATCTGGCAACTGGCGTAACGGACCGGTTCGTATTCCATGTGCTCCTGCTTGTCCTTACTGGTTGACGATTGCTTCTCCCGGAATATGCTATGCTAGGCGTCGGACGGGCTGTTGTAGCTTTCTGGGTTACTAGCTCAGCATACCGATGCACTCTTTGTTTGAGTTCGTCGACAGAACTGCTACCTAAAAGCGGCGTGGCATCGAATCCGCTGGTCCTTAATATTCCCGTGATGATGTCCACAATTTCTCTGTCGCAAATATTTCCAACTTTAGCAGCGTTTTGAGCTCGTAGTATAAAACGATGTAGCGGCTCTTCTGGATAATTCCACTGCATATTCCTTAAGTGCCTATAAACGTCCTCCAACGTTGTCACTGTCTGAAACTCATGGATTAATTCTTCTCTAAGTTTCTCGTAAGTGTCGGCTCGTGACAGCGATAAGTATTCTTTCGCCGACCCAATGAGAGCTCGTCGGAGATATAGAAACTTCTTGTTCTCTCCTATATCTAATAGCTTCAGTATATCTTCGAAGTCTTTGAAAAACTTGCTAACTGGCTGCTGTACATTTTCGCCCGAAAACTCTGGTAACACTGCCTCCACATCTCTATAATCGACTTTTGCACCGGCCACAGATTCTTCTTTGGGTCTCATGCCCGCGGTAACCACTGGGTGAACACTACCGTTTCCTTTTCTCACAGGTACACTCTTTTTATTCCTATCACAAATCATTGTACTTACAGTTTCAGCAGCAGCAGCCTTGACTTCAATTGCATCTGTGCCACTAATATTCACATCCTCTGTTTTAATCTGATCAGCTAACACTTCCTTAATAGCTGCCTTAATAGCAGCAGTTACAGTAGCAGCATCGGTGGCAGCGGTGGCTATCTCTTTTTTGACAGGACAAATGGTGGCATCTGTTGTTTTGGCAACTGTTGGTATGGCATCTGTTGCTATGGCATCTGTTGCTATGGTGACTGTTGATGTAGCAGCGGCGGCGTCTGTTGGTGAAGCAGCAGTGGCGTCTTCTGGTATAGCAGCGGCGGCGTCAGTTGGTGTGGCAGCGGTGGCGTCTGTTGATGTAGCAGCGGCGGCGTCTGTTGGTGAAGCTACGGCGGCATCTGTTTTTATGTCAGCCTCTGTTGATATTACCTCGTTGGCAGCCATCTTGGCTTTCTGCCATGCGATATACGCACTTTCCATTTTCATGATTTTATCTTGCAGCATCATGAGCTCTTGTTTCTTATTCATTAGAGCTATCTGCCTGTCAACCACTTCACTTTCGATTTCCATCCTTTTTAATTCCCGTGCCGCATCTTCTTCGCTCCACTTGGCGTCGGTCGCATCCGAATGTGGTGATTCACATTCTTTGGTCAATACCGGCGTTTCGCACTCGCGATTCTCGGCACTCGCTTCTTCGAAATTTTCATCGACCGCAATCGCCGTCGCGATCTTCTTATTCGCTTTCTTCGACATTGCGCGTGACTAACACCCCACACCTGAGTTATAAGCGGGTATAATTTTCGGTAATAAATGAAAGACACTATTAGCTTTAATCTATTAGTTTTATTCTCGTTGTTCGTATTACACGAGCTGACGGCTTGGTGTCTAAACAAAGACTGCCTCTCGACTCTTCACCCATACATACACAGCGGCGTAGCCCACTTCACACAGCGTTTGACTCGCGTGGTACTTCCACTCGGGTAGAATGTCTTTGCAGCGGCGTTCAGGTTGGAGACGGATTCTGCCTTATATAAAATACTTTATTAGTCTACTTGGTAGATTACTGACTTCTTGCTTGTGGGATCCCTGATTCGAATCCAAGTTCGGACGAAGGCCCGCGAACCAAGCTTTGAGTTCACCTAGCTCTAATTAGGTACGTGGTTAATATCAGGGGTAAAGTGAGTCGTCGAATTCCACACTCGTATTCACATTGATTGAAAAAATTGTAAAGAATTATTTCAAAATGCAGTCAATTAAAGATGCAGTGTTGGATAACGAGGTGACAATAAAGATGCTGATAGCCCAAGTGAAGGAGCGTCCGATTATTCATGAGAAGGCTACAGGCGGATACAGAGATGTCGCTAACATCAACTGAAAATTCTTCTACATCACTGACACTTAGTCACGTTGCAGTGTAACCAGGCGATTTCGTTGGCTGCGCTTGGTCACTGATAGCTGCGCCTCGCTGCGTCGAGTGTAATTCAGGCATAAAGGTTCAGTTAGCCAACGTGCGTCGCGTCCGTCGCGTCCGCTGCGTTTTATGACCGGACGCATCGATTATCTTTGAGAGTGCGTCGCGTCCGCTCCGTCTGTCAAAGGCAATGGTGGTCAGTTTTTATTTTCGTGGTGTAAAATTCATATTCGAACGCGGGAGTAGTTTGAGCTGTTTTGTAATTTGTTGGTTAGTAGCTAAACGTATGAAAGAGGCAATGTTTCATCTTAATTGCACAGTACGTATTGCATATTCAGACATTTTTTTTTCTACTGCAAACGAAATATGTTGGCAGTCATAGGTGGACACTGGTATTTTACAAAAAATATTGATAAATTTTTATTTATCTGGAATTATTCATCCACCAGGGGAAAAGAGATGGCATTCAATATTAATACAATGACTACATAATTAATTTAGTATGGTGCAATAACGTAAACACTTGTTTTACATTTCTACTCGGATGTTTGGTTTCGGAGTCAACAAAATTTCGAACTATAATAAATTACAGCTACTATTATTTTTGTCGCGTTATTTTCAAGCTTGCTATTTATAAAGTTCTCACTGAAGCAACAGTTGCGAAGATAAATGAAAGACAAGCTAATTTAATGCAGACATCAATTTAATCGGTTCAACAAACGTTGACTGTTTTTTGAACGATCGGTAAATTAACATTATTTTACCAGATATATTTATAACTATAAAATACGCCAATTAACAAGTTCTACAGCATCAACATTCGATTAATTAAATATTTCAGGAAAATGATTTATCTATTCCACAAAACATTTTGAAAATATATTCACCTTGAAAAATTCATAGCTGACAGAATGCCTTGCAAAACACTCACCACTCATTCTAAACTCACCTTTCTCTCTCTCGACGCGTCCGAAGATGAAATTTGATCATCTCTTGCGCTCCGTCGCGTCCGACGCACCGGTTGGATAACTATCGCTGCGTCTTCCAATGTAAAGTATATGGAAACTGAGAAATTCAACTCAGTCGGAGCGGACGCGACGAACGCGACGCAGGTTCGCTAACTGAACCTTAATGTAGGAAATACATATTGGCCCATGCCAGGCCAACAAAGCATATGGCCAATATGTGTACACCCCCTTGGTGTGAGATGGCTGCGATTGGTCGATATTGGCCTGCATTCCGATCTGAGTGGATTTTGGGCACCAACATGCACCAACCAAACGGATTTAGCAGGCTGACAATAGACAGCTGAAGCTCGCCAACTCCGGCAATGGTGTGGACAGCAGCATCTGTCCTCTAATTGGCTTGTGGTGGCCCAGCCCGAGATGGTCTAGCATGGGCCAATATGTATTTGAAGCATAACAAATGTAAGCCCGCGGTGGATTGATTATACCAATGACACAGCGTAAGAAGTTGGTTCCGACACAGCGTAAGAAGTTGGTTCCTACACAGCGTACCAACTCCGTGTATGTATACGGACCAAAAATCCAGTGAACTGGCCTGAGAATTGTTGATCAGCCTGGCAAATTAAGCCTGGTACTGAGTTCGAGTTCACGTGAAATTTTGACATGTTTCCATTATCTGGTCATTCTTTCGAGCGAAAATTTTGACAACGGAGAAAAGCAGAGACACTGCTCATTCTTGACGGATAAAATGTCAAGAATTTCACTTTTCGATCGATTTTCTTATTGGAAAGTCATTTGCACTGCTCAATTTTCAAATTGAAACACTAAATGTCACTTTTTCGCTCGAAAGAATGAACTGCACAAACTAAATTGGCGTGAAATGATTGACAACATGTTTCAGTGCCATCTATGTTTTCAAAGCGAAAGCAACTTCAAAGCAACTTTTCACGCTAAGAACACAGTACCAAACTTGCTTATTTTCAAGCTAAATTTTCGAAACATCACATAACCTAACACCAACCGATAAATATTTCGTAGCGAATTTTTCCAATTATACCGCACGCACCGCATTAATTTGTGTTTTAGCTGTTCACTAGCACTGTTCCGCGGATCTCACTTTGTTTTCACTTCAATCAGTTTAACACAACCTGTACAATTATCATTTCTCCGCGGACGTCCCATAAGACTACGTGCGTTTTTCGCGACATTGTTCCCGCAAACTCTGACGTCATCATTCTGCATTAGGCCAATGACAGACAGTTCGGTTTCACCGAAGCGTTTAACGCTTCGGTTTGGCGCGTCGGCTGCCACACACAGCAGTTTTCAGAAGCGTTTATCGAGTCGGTTCAGTTACAAATTACGTCGGAGTATCAGATTTTCCTTCCCCTATCCCATGCATTCATCAATGCATCCACAAAATTTCAGCTCGATCGGACTACGCAGCAATGAACTCATCGAAAAACGCTCGAAAACCGAGTCGGTGGGTCATTTCTCTCATCAACCGACGCGATTCCGAAACCGAGAGGCGGTTCGCACCGCGGTGTGTGTCAGCACAATGCTAAAGTAATGTACGACTATACCGACTCGGTTTTCCTCTCGGGAAACGCCTCGCAAAAACCGTTGTGTTTGTCATTGGCCTTACGGCCCGCACTTCTAGGAGGCATTGCTTGCTAGCGCTGTTCCGCAGATCTCACTTTGTTTTCACTTCACTCACTTCAACACAACCTGTACAATTTACGATTTCCCGCGGACGTCCCATAAGACTGAGAGTATTTTTCACGAAATTTTGCACAACTACTGTGACGTCACCATTCTGCATGACGGACCCAATGCCTCCTAGAAGTACGGGCCGTAATGCAGAATAATGACGTCACACTATACTGTCAAAGTGTCGCGAAAAACACACGTAGTCTTATGGGACGTCCGCGGGAAATCGTAAATTGTACAGGTTGTGTTGAAGTGAGTGAAGTGAAAACAAAGTGAGGTCCGCGGAACAGTGCTAGTGAACAGCTAAAACACAAATTAATGCGGTGCGTGCGGTATTATTGGGAAAATTCGCTACGAAATGTTTATCGGCTTGTGTTAGGTTATGTGACGTTTTGTGTCGATTCACTGTCGATACAATTGATTGACACAAAATGCAAGTTAAGACTAAATTTTATTTCTACAACGCGTCCACGCACAAAAAACTAACGTTTTATTCATATTTTAGCTTAAAAACCGCAAGTGAAATATCCGCGTCTGTCGGCACTGCCTCGTGGAAATGTCAAAATTCACGGCTAAATTGACGTCATAGCTAAAACGATTACGTAGCCTGACGGCCCGTACTTCTAGGAGGCATTGACGGACCGTACTTCTAGAAGGCATTGGCAAAGTGTATAGAATGATAAGTGGGTGAACTCCTTACCTTTTCCAGAAAAAACACTTTAAGGCTGGTACTGAGTTCGAGTTCACGTGAAATTTTGACATATTTCCATTATCTGGTCATTCTTTCGAGCGAAAATTTTGACAACGGAGAAAAGCAGAGACACTGCTCATTCTTGACGGATAAAATGTCAAGAATTTCACTTTTCGATCGATTTTCTTATTGGAAAGTCATTTGCACTGCTCAATTTTCAAATTGAAACATTAAATGTCACTTTTTCGCTCGAAAGAATGAACTGCACAAAATAAATTGGCGTGAAATGATTGACAACATGTTTCAGTGCCATCTATGTTTTCAAAGCGAAAGCAACTTCAAAGCAACTTTTCATGCGAAGAACACAGTACCAAACTTGCTTATTTTCAAGCGAAATTTTCGCCGAAACAGATTTCGCGCGAAATTTTGTATGAAAATTTCACGTGAAATCGATCTCAGTACTATGCTTAATGGAAACATGTCAAAATTTCACGTGAACTCGAACTCAGTACCAGCCTTAAAGTGTTTTTTCTGGAAAAAGTAAGGAGTTCACCCACTTATCATTCTATACACTTTGCCAATGCCTTCTAGAAGTACGGTCCGTCATGCAGAATGGTGACGTCACAGTAGTTGTGCAAAATTTCGTGAAAAATACTCTCAGTCTTATGGGACGTCCGCGGGAAATCGTAAATTGTACAGGTTGTGTTGAAGTGAGTGAAGTGAAAACAAAGTGAGATCTGCGGAACAGCGCTAGCAAGCAATGCCTCCTAGAAGTGCGGGCCGTAAGGCCAATGACAAACACAGCGGTTTTTGCGAGGCGTTTCCCGAGAGGAAAACCGAGTCGGTATAGTCGTACATTACTTTAGCATTGTGCTGACACACACCGCGGTGCGAACCGCCTCTCGGTTTCGGAATCGCGTCGGTTGATGAGAGAAATGACCCACCGACTCGGTTTTCGAGCGTTTTTCGATGAGTTCATTGCTGCGTAGTCCGATCGAGCTGAAATTTTGTGGATGCATTGATGAATGCATGGGATAGGGGAAGGAAAATCTGATACTCCGACGTAATTTGTAACTGAACCGACTCGATAAACGCTTCTGAAAACTGCTGTGTGTGGCAGCCGACGCGCCAAACCGAAGCGTTAAACGCTTCGGTGAAACCGAACTGTCTGTCATTGGCCTAATGCAGAATGATGACGTCAGAGTTTGCGGGAACAATGTCGCGAAAAACGCACGTAGTCTTATGGGACGTCCGCGGAGAAATGATAATTGTACAGGTTGTGTTAAACTGATTGAAGTGAAAACAAAGTGAGATCCGCGGAACAGTGCTAGTGAACAGCTAAAACACAAATTAATGCGGTGCGTGCGGTATAATTGGAAAAATTCGCTACGAAATATTTATCGGTTGGTGTTAGGTTATGTGATGTTTCGTGTCGATTTACTGTCGATAAAATCAATTGGTAAAAACCTTTACAATTAACAATTTCCCGCGGACGTCCCATAAGACTGCGTGTTTTTTCCGCGACATTTTGGCCTATTGCTGTGACGTCATCATTCTGCATTACGGCCCGTACTTCTAAGAGGCATTGGCATACAATGCCTTCTGGAAGTACGGGCCGTCAGGCTACGCAATGCCTTCTAGAAGTACGGGCCGTCAGGCTACGTAATCGTTCTCGCCGTGACGTCATGAGTTTAGGAAATTTGACATTTCCACGAGGCAGTGCCGATGTACACGAAGGTTTCACTTGCGGTTTTTTGGTTAAAATATGAATAAAACGTTAGTTTTTTGTGCGTGGACGCATTACAATAATAATATTCAGTCATAACGTACACTTTGTACCAATTAATTGTATCGCGACAGTAAATCGACACGAACCATCACATAACCTAACACCAACCGATAAACATTTCGTAGCGATTTTTGCACATTATACCGCACGCACCGCATTAATTTGTGTTTTAGCTGTTCACTAGCACTGTTCTGCATAAAACACTTTAATTTTCATTTCACTCACTTTAACACAGCCCGTACAATTAACATTTTCCCGCGGACGTCCCATAAGACTACGTGTGTTTTTCGCGACATTTGTCCCGATGCTCTGACGTCATCATTCTGCATTACGGCCCGTACATCTAGAAGGCATTGGGCTACGTAATCGTTGTCGCTGTGACGTATTTCAAGTGAAATTTTGTATGAAAATTATTATTAAATAATTTATTTTTTTTTAAAAAATTATAAATTATTAAAAATATACTTGTTTTATCATAAAAATTTTAGAATGGGATGGCGAGTAGTTTGGGAGGTAGGTGAATTTTAGTACATACAAGTCGTATGAAACGTGGCACCCGGAGCTTGATTAGGATAGCTAGTGAGTGTGAAAACAAAACATGTTCAGTAAAATTATTGCTATATCGTTAAAATATTATATATAGAATTAATATAGTTAAAATATAGCTATATAGTTTCAATATTAAAAGTTGCTAATGCTAATTTATTTAATAAAAAAACGAACTTGTTTATGGGAAAATGAATTTATTTCACAGTTTTTACAATTACATATATAATTAACTTACATATAGAGGTTAAAATATAAAACAATTGGTAATGCTTATTTACTAAATGAAAAAAAATGATTTATGGAAAAATGAATTTATTTCACCATTTTTACAATTTGGCACTCATTACTTAAACTTGTTCTTTTTATAAGAAGGCCTTCAGTAACTGGAATAAAACAGTGAAATTTCCTAGTCCCGGGAATAGTAATAGAGGAATCAAACCGTGGTTTTAAAAATATTCTCTGGCGTTGAAGTTCCTCTGATGAGCAATAGTAAGTGGCTGTTAAGGATAAAGCCGACTTTGCCCAATGAAAAAAACGTTTCAAATTACCACCGAGACCATCACATGGGCCTTTTCCATGCAAAGTCGCGTGAAAATGAAGTTCAGTTTCTGTCTTGAAATCAGCTTTATAATAAAATAGAGTCACAAAATTAAATCTATTTTTAAAATGTTGTGGGGCCCCATCTGTTATGTATATAATTTTTGACACAGCTATTGTTTCTTCAGACAGATGTTTGTGAAGGGTTTTCTGGAAATAGTACCATGTTCTATTTTACTTCCAACTTTATAATAATAGACTGATGTCAAAAGTGTTGCCTGGTCATTATTCCAATGAAAAGCTTGACCAGCATCTTGTACAACAAAACAATAATTCTCAGCAATTGCACATTGTACCAAAATTCCCCCTTCGTTCATATTTTCTTTTAGATTTTTAAAATAATGAGCCTGTTGCTCTGCAATGTAAGCATGGGGTTTCGACGCATCCAACGCGTGACAAAAGCTGTCCACAAAATCATCGGATGCAAGCAGATGAGTAGAAATGGTAAATCTGTCTGAACAAACCCATTTTTCGAACTGAACGGTTGTCACTTGATTATCATCAAATATCATTTTCAAATTATCACGAGTTGCACTTACGCCAAGACAAGATTTGCAACTTTCATTTGGGGTTTTTGTTGAAATTGTTAAAGCTAGAGTTACAATCAATGCAACCAACATTTGTTGCACGTCAAAATGAGTTTGAACCATTGATATAAAAGTATAGAGGATATGCGAATAGCATATACGTATACTGTCCGTGACTGTTGCCAGAAACAATTGTATTAATATGGGTGAGAATGCAGTGTTCTGACAATCTCAGGTGTTCCTGCATCGTTCCAGCAACTGGGACTGTCAATTTTCGTTTCATAAAATCGATTGTCTTCAAGCCGCGCATTTATAAAACGCTTTATAATTCGTGATCGGGAGCTGCATTCAAAAAAATATTGCATTTAGTGTCGTGCGCATATGAGTGGCAGTGTCGAGTGATTATTTCATTAAGCTAATGTGTATACAGAATTAGGTAAAGCAGGTTTTATGTTGTGCGGTTTGGTTGTGGTGAAAGAAAATAAAGTTAATGAGTGAACGGTTTAATATTTTTAAAATATAGCTTTTGTTAGAGAATGCGTGAAGTGTTTAAATTTCAAATACGCCTGTTTATTTCGTTTGCGTGAATAATAGCTTGGCAATTGTCGCGAGAACGAAAACATCACCCGGTTTGTTTACATTTTAAGCAGTGTGACATGTTAAATTTGTAAGTAGGTCAAAGCGGGTACTAAACTAAATAATGAAAGGGGGCATTTTCAGCATATGCTCAGGTACATGAAAATAGAAAATGAAATAGTAAAATGGTAGTTTCTGAAGCCAATAAATAACAGTTAATTATGTAACGAGCATTGTAAATCTGCCATAGCTGGTCCCAAGCCCGGTAATATGTATTCAAAATCGTAGCCTTAACTGTCTTGGATACCGCAATTGCATCATTATAAAAAGTGCCAATTGCGTTAGTAAGTGGAAGTGATAAATGTTCTGGGGAATAAGTTACATTGTGTTTTTTCCCAGATAATGGAAACTACGATTGAATTTTTAAAATATTTTACAATCTGCTGTGTTTGAAATTAACTAGCAAAAACTTACGCGAAAACATAAGGAAAATCATATTGAAGATTCTAATAGGTCTGTTCACGTACCTGAATCTATTATAATATAGGTGCGTTTTTTTGCACACCCGAGCAGATCAATATTTGTTAATTGTATTGAATACAACAACAAAATTGTAATTGTATTCAATATACTTAACAAATTTGGATCTGCTCGGGTGTGCAAAAAAACGCACCTAAAATAGATTCACAGCAAGTCGTTTTAGTACTCTTGCTGCCACCCAAATTTTGCCACAGAAAGAAGCCAGCTGCAAAAATATGTTGCTGCTGCAGTACGCGAACAGATCTAATCTCTCACATATTTTCGAATGTAACTATTCTCTATGCTTCTAAATAATAACCCGGATTATATTATGAATTAAATTATCCAAGGGAAGCCGTAAAACCGCCAACGCCGGTCCCAAGCCCGGTTGCAAAAAGGAGGAGGGGGGCTGGTAACTTAAGATTTGGTTCTGTGGTAAGATTCGTATTTTAAAATGCATTTTAACTATTCTGAGTTTATGGTTGATAAATGATTTGAACGGAAGTTATTCTTATCAATAACATTGGTTTATAAATTTAATAACGCGCACTGATTTGTGTTGCATTTTCTCGGGATAAAATTCAAAAATTTATTCAAATCATCGATTCAATTTCTTTTATTTGAATTCATCACAAATGTTAATAAATAAAATTTCCACGTATTTCATCATTAACCGTTCATAGATATTGTGATTGTATTTTACTATTAAATTCTTCTAGTTAAATCGAAACACCATTTTAATATATTTAAAATATATTGGCCCCTTTAATTATACGAAATCGTATAATCACTACACCTTTGTATTTTTATGCCAGTTGCATGTATTCACTACAACTATCAAACAATCCAAAAAATGGCAACAAAAATTTCGCTATGCCCATATCCTCTATACTTTTATATCAATGGTTTGAACCCATGAGAACGTATGAGAGCAGTTACAATGATGCAACACAACTTTGCTTGGCAGCAGAGTTTGCTCATACCTCAAACTTGGCATGGCAACAAAATACCCAATTCCACCTGTTCCTATGAGCGTTCGGGAAATCGGAACTGTCATATGTAAATGACAATCAGAATTTGTATTTTTTTGTCTCATTTTTGCTTTTTATTACACTCCGCAGCTTTTAGAGGATAAAATATTCACTGATATATCTTTCCGAGACTTTAAAGGATCCATATTATCAAACAACAATTTCGTTAAAATAGCCAGTGACAGATGACGGTAAATGTTGTGTTGCATTGATTGTAACTCGTTCCACCAACAAAACTTGGCAGCAAATGTTGGTTGCATTGATTGTAACTCAAGCATAAATGACATTTCGGCGTAGGATTGGGACACATCATTTTGGGTAGAAAGTTCCAAAATAGTTCCAGATGTGAGATTGTCAATAGGTCTGTTCCCGTACTTTCAGTAACTTAATTTTACTGAATTTTCCTGAATCATGTGGTGGAGAATTTCATGAAAAGTACGGGAACGCTCTCATTGTATTTCCTGAAAATTTACAACCGGATAGTGTCAGTTTTCGGTTTTTGGGAGAACAATAGTGATTGTTAAGTCATCCTAAGCGGTAATAAATTATCGCCACAAAATTATTCGACCTTCATAGTAAAATATGTTGCTTGCCGCGCACATTTGAAAATATTTACTCCGTTTGACACTTTTCAGTATTTTTCAGTAGCTCAGACCCTACTGAAATTACTGAAAGAGGCGAAATTTTCAGTTTTCAGTAAAACGGAGTACGGGAACAGCTTCATTGCAATGCGATTAATCGCAATTAATCGTGGTACGGGAACAGACCTAATGTCTCCTCCACTCATCATTAATTTCACATTTTGGTGATATATACATACACAGACCATATGTGTTCCAGAGTCACCAGCGAGGATACATTGTTTGGGTCTCAAAGTGAGAAATTTTGTTAGGCCGATTTTGATATCCTGATATTCATTTTTAAACGTTTGGTAAAGCTCGTCAATGTTACACATTAAAAGCTGTTTTGGGATTTGCGTTCTTTTCCCGTCATCTAACTTAATAGATACACAATCCTTTTTACCGGGTATTATTCGACTAATGTTTTCTCGCAGATAAAAGCACTTCACTAAGTTCATAGTTTCAACTGCTAGCTTACGGCCACCTCGTGGATTTGGAGATGTTAATATACCAAACTGATCCACAAGTTGCTTTGCTTTTCTCGCATGCCGCCTGGATGTTCCGAATTCTTGTGCAAGTCTGTTTTCGGTCCATGACTTTGGTGTTATAGTCAGTATCGTAGTTTTCATAGCAGTAGATGTAGACGGATTGCTAAATTTTGCTTTTAACTGGGTCAGAATATCTTAGTCGTATATTGTTGAATCAGTTTACTTTGAGCTATGTTTATACTTCTCTTCAGGAATGAATGGTAAACCCGGGGAGCACAAAGACAAATCAGTTGATGATCGGCAAGATCGCTGAAAATTTGCAGGCATTTCCACGGTCAGTTTTTTCCTGCAGCTTCCACACACGTACATATCAGAAGAATATCTCCTCTTCTCTGCTATTTTTTTTTTTTTTGAATTTTTCTTAGGTCTTTAACCTTCCGGTGAAATCTCAAGTCGAAAGGATTGAAACATCGGTAGCCGCAAGGAGACATAATACACACAATTGCCGGAAAATAAAAACGGAAAATTCGAAATGGCTCTTTCATCACACTTCCATCCCTTTCTATTACATAGCTTTGACATCCTTCTATTATATGGCTTTTTATGAAAAAAAATAATACCTTTTTCAACTAAAAAATGGCGCCACTAATCGCATTTCTGTAGGGTAGTCGGTTAAGAATGAACACAATTTAAGTATGTATTTTAAGTATGTTATAAAAACTATTTATATACAGGATGTAGTATCACGGCAAACTACATATACTTTCCACTCTAAATTTTTTAACATCAAATAAGTATAGTTATAGCTTTTTTGTTACAAAAATAAAAAAAAATTAAACTGGTCCAAGTCATATAAGTTCAAGTAAAAAATGTTTTTCCATAAACCAGTTTTTTGTTTTCACTTCGTAAATAAGCATTACCAATTGTTTTATATTTTAACCTCTATATGCAGGTGGATTATATATGTAATTGTAAAAACTGTGAAATAAATTCATTTTTCCATAAACATTTTTATTAAATAAATTAGCATTAGCAACTTTTAATATTGAAACTCTATCGCTTTATTTTAACTATATTAATTCTATATATAATATTTTAACGATATAGCAATAATTTTACTGAACATGTTTTGTTTTCACACTCACTAGCTATCCTAATCAAGCTTCGGGTCTCACGCTTCATACGACTTGTATGTACTAAAATTCACCTACCTCCCAAACTACTCGCCATCCCATTCTGAAATTTTTATGATAAAACAAGTATAGTTTGAGCTTTGTTTTACTAAATTAACCTGGTCCAAGTTACTCAAATAACGAGTTGAAATGGTTACTTCCGGTTTTAAACAGGAATTTTTTTTTTATTCCAAATCTAATTTTAAAATTAAAAAGAACAGTTGCTTTTCTATACCAATCAATATGTTAAATGTTTTTAATATATTTTTTTCAATCTCAAAATCGGCTTCCAAAAAAACCCTTCATCAGCTTCTTCAATTCTTCAGAAGCCCATAACTCGGCAACTGAACCTCATAGAAGGAGAAAATTGTGCATCCACGTTCATATCCTCTAGAAGTACCATTATGCACAATATGAACGAAATCCGGAACCTTTCGTTGTCCGCTTCACGTGAAATGCCCCATAGTTAACTTAGATATGCAACGATAGTACCTACATAACTTCAGTTTTTTCAAATTAGAAGAAAGACGTTTAAGTAAAATCTCCTGTTCTTAGGTACTATCGAAAACTGTCGATGGTTTGAGTGCACTATTGAGTGATAATGCCAAACCAATGATAGTTTTCCCTCTTTAGGTCTTAATTCAACGCATCCAGGGTCAATGGTGCTTTTATTATCTGGTGGCAGAAATCAGAACAGGGCTGTCACTTTCCATTATAACCAGCCTCGGTTTGATTTGTTAGCTTAAAATCAAGCCTTAACGTAATCTTTGCTTTTGATTTTTCACAAAATTCTTCTTCTCGTTGGCATATCTTTCACGGCCGTCGTTGTCGATATTAATATGATTAAAAATTACAGCTAAACTCGACTACGCGCTCCCCATTTCCGTTAGACAGTTTTACCGATCCTGTTTTTTTTCGTGTTTGTCTTTGTTTTTGGGGGTGTTTTTTTGGTTGTTTGCTTGTTTACCATCATCGTGTTGTCTTCTCGTCTAGTTTCTGTATGGTTTCCGCTACTACCAGAGCACGAGCAGGGATCAAAAGTTAAAGAATAACTAATAAAAACGTACAAAAAATACACGAGAAAACAATACACTGAAGATAAACAAACAAAAACCAACCTCAGAAACAAACACATAAACACAAAAACAAAAAAAACCAATCGGTAAAATTGTCTAACGGCTACGGGGGGACGTAGTCGAGTTTTACCACCCATTACATTTGAATGTCTATTCACTCTTTTTACGAGACCTAATAAAATTCAAGCGGTGGATTGTCTTCAATAAATATTTGATCGATGGCTGACGTGATAAAACTCTGAATATTTCCATTTATATGCATACTGCGATATTTTGCTTTCGCTCTGGTAAACGAAGTGCCGATAAAAACGTTAAAAACATCATTTTAATTGAACCAACCTAATTTGATATTTTGTAGCTGGTAACGCAAAATAATTTATTTGAAAGACCAATTTTTGCTTTTTAAATCCTAGTAGTGAATAGCGAAACGAAATGTTCATCGACGAAATAAAAGCTAATTTTGTATGGGATTTGAAGTTTCTCTTCGTATCGCGAAGAATAAGAATAGGCTGAAGCTAGATATATTTGAATTTATTGTCAGATAGCGATATTTCGAGGTAATATGCACTTTACTTTTGTGAATATTGGCCTGAAATATATCCAGCTTCTGAAGAAAAAATGGTCTTTCGTATAAAATAATTGGAATATTTAATGAAATAATCTGATGGGATGAAACATGCGTTAACTGACGAATTCTGTATCAAATAGCTATGTAATTACCCGGCCGGAAACTGCACCGCAAAGGCATGCTACATATCAAGAGCATGTACATATATTTATTTAGTTGCGATATGGCCAAACTGCGTTGATAACATGTCTTTGAAAAAATGTGTAAAATAAGTTTATCATATGCTTATTATAGTTTTCTAGGATTGTAAGCATGAGTCGATTTGATCAGTTCAAAATTAAATATGAAGCAATAAATGTTAATAGGCTGGTGAATTTAAGTGTAGTCTGGTTTGATTTGGCCCCTGCTTGTGAAGCTAAAATCAGTCTAATATATTTAGAGGATTTTCCTACGTGCTTGAATGAATCATTATCAATTATATACGAGCTCAAAGTGAACGATATGTGGATAATTAATAATGCTAGTACTTCTTGAAATCAAGTGGTAAAAGGAATTAAGTTTTCAGACTAAATTGAGCTGAGAAAAGTGTCGTTTTGTGTCTTCATGAATTTCGATTTATTGGTGAGTTACTATTAGTTTTTAGATTGTATTTGCCTTTTCCGTGCATGTGCGTTTACATTTAAGCCAAAATGCGGTCGTCGAGAAATCAAAATGATTCAATTCAAAGTGATAAAATATAAATCTCATATCTTATCAGTGCTGGTATGAATCATACAAAGCCGGGAGTATAACGAAATATCTGTCATAATAATATCAGCCAGTGATGTGTTCATGTTTTTTAATCAAGGCCAGAAACATTTTTCGACTTTATTTACTCTCCACGCATGGAAATCCTATCAAATTTTGTTGCTGCCGTACTTCTATGCTCAACGTAAGAAAACCAAAAATGTTAAAATTATTTATCTTCTTGATGATGGCCATTATGTTTCTGAATTTGCGATCACTGTTGAGCAAATGCATAATCAATGATGAATGATATGGAGTTCTTGTCTTTATGAAACGCATTAAATTACGACATGATCTTTCGGAAAGAAAAAGGAATAACTAGTTTTTCACATAATTTGTTTATTTCCCATCAGTATTTTTCTTCCGCAGGTTAGTGCATTTTTTTAAAAGAGTTTCGTTTCCAAATTAATGTGATCTATAGGCTGCGAAATGGGACTAATTCAATCTATAAATCTTTCGACCGAAGCTTTCAAACAATGCATTGCATTGCAGAAAGAAACAAGCATTTTCGGTCACTTTGGTTTCAGTCACTTCAATGTCGACCAAATATTCAAAGACTCTCGATGAACGAAAAAATAAAAGATATGATTGTTTATTTAATTCTTAATGTGGTTTTTAACGGAATCAATAAAACTTGAAGTAGTGATATTCCCAGACAATCTGAAAAGCTAAATCACTCGTGAAAGTGAAAAATTACAATAATATGAAAGTCCCCTCTTCAAAAAACACTTGCCTTGAACGAAAGCTGTTTTGAGCGTGTTGGATCGTATTAAATGTGGTTTCATTTCTGAAGAAAGAAACTAGTAGTTTATTTGCCCTCAAGCTAATTATATATATTTTTTAAATAAATTGTGCTGCGTTCTTTACTCTGCGCAGAAACGATTAGTGCGAAAAGGTTACTTAGGCTTCGCGGCTGCGTTCTTCAGACTGACTCCGGAGAAAGCTCACATGGGTCTATTGTAATACTGCGTTACGTAGTGAAAACCCCTTTTTAAGCCACCGAAGCTAGTTCCGTTTTGCAAGCGAAGAAATATGACCAAAGAGACTTCTTTCTTCATCCAAGAAAGACCGGGTATTCATTTATACTATTTCATCCTGCTCCTTGCATCTACAGCACCGGTAAAGTCGTTGTATGGTGCACTTAGCCGTGCTGTATGCCTGCGAAACAGACAACGTGCAGTTAGGACAGCCATCGCTGCGCGGTGGGACCCCCTTTCTAGTTCGAGAATTTCCCTAGTGCGATCAATGTCACTAGTTCGCCACAATTTTTTTAGCTATCGCAGAAGAAGATTCTTGCATCCCGAACTTAACACCGTTCTTTAAGTATTTTTGCCTGATAGTCAGTTTAACTGAAGCCATTAGAAGTTGATCCACTTGGCAGTTCTCCTGAATGTTCTGGTGCTCAAAATAGCTTCTTCATCAAATGAAAGCGAAAATACAAAAATTCATTTCGAACATCTGATTGCATAGAGCCAATTGACTGCTTCGAAAATAACCCACTCCTCCGCCTGAAAGACACTGCAGTGGCCCCGCAGGCGGAAAAGGGATTCAAGCACTCTGTCGCTCAATTTGGAGCCATCGGCATATATTTCCACAGTATCTATTCCTAGGGATTGCCTCCTCGCCCAATTCTCTCTGTTTTGGATTTGGGTTTTTAACCCCTGAAAGAGAAATGATTGGGCAGCAGTATAAATGATGTCTCCTGAAACGAGCATGCCATGCACGCAGATTTTAGCATGACCCAGGTCTAATGATCACCACGGTTGAGTCTTAAAGTTTCGCACCTTGGTTGCTGCGAGACAAGCAAATCCGAAGCCATTGACACAGCACTAGAAATACGTTCGTTGCGGTATGCTATATCAAGAAGGCTGCTAATCTACTTACTTTTGTAAATGTGAAAATTGTGCGTCATTGAGTAGACTCAACTTACTCTACTGTAGTAAATTTCAAAAGAACCTTCTTTCTCTTCTGACTCAATGGTGTCGGATTTCGGTTGGAGTAGATGCTACAGGTGCCCTATCCACTTTCCTCTCCTAAACAATGGTATCCGGAATTCCCCCCTTTTTATCAGTCGGGATAAACGGCTATGAGAATATTTTCGGAGGATAAAGGTTATAACTTTTTTTTTCCCTTCGGTTTTTTTCTGCTTCTCGCAGAAAAAAAGTTCTGGCTTCCTGACTAGCAGGCAACAGCCAACGTTTACACGATTATTTATTACTTTAACATTTATTATAATGGGAAAGTGATGCAGATTTTTCGCGGTATTTGGGAACGGAAGGGAAGTTAAGAAGTCTGGTTCGTTCTTGTCATCTAGATCAAAAAAAGAAAAACCTATTTCAAATCGTTATATTACAAACAGTGAGAAAGTTACTCAGTTGTTTCAGGTGGTTTTTGTTATGTTTGATCATCAAGTCGTTAGTGTTACGATTAGCTCTAAAAAATTCAAATCTTGTTCTTTCCGTTGAGTATTCGGGGCATTTAAAAATTCTATGTTCTAAGTCATCTAACTCCTCACACTTTTCACAGTTTTCGTCCTGATTTATTTTCATACGTACTTTGTTTTTGTTGTTTAATGCATTATTTACCATGATTCTATTTAACATTTTTTACCTTTATTCCCTAAATTTAGCTCTTTGAACCACAGTCTATCTCTAAAAACTAGGTCCGTGTTTATCGCACGGTTTAATGTTTCTTATTTTGTTATTAAAATCTAATTTCCAAATATCCTGTATCAACTTCTTAATATTATCGAAAACTTCATCAGTCTCATAGTCATTTGATACTACATTATCACATAAGAAGGCGCTTTTGGCTATTTCGTCGATCATCATAGAACCACTATGTGCTGAGTGTCCTGGGATCCACACTAATGTGACTATTAAATTTTGTACTTGACTTACATAATTATATATTTTGCTTACTATAATTTTACCACTAACATTTTCTTCAAGCTCTGTACAAGCTTGCATTGAGTCAGTTAAAACAGTAATGTTATTAGACTCTAAACTTACACCTAGTTTTATTGCTTCTAAAATACTGATCAGTTCGCTGTTTACCACCGACGTTGAGTCTCTTAGTCTCAATTTAAATATAGACTCCTGATTATCCGTCATTGCAGCTCCTCCTGCACCCAGGATATTCTTAGATCCATCACTAAACAAAATAAGGCTGTTGTTCTGTTTTCTGTCATTAATTATTTCATCTATTTTTAATTTAATACTGTTTATATTATTTTTATCTATGCTACTGAACAATCCCTCCCGTTTGCCTATAACCTTAAACCATTCTGGTTTGCCGAGTGAGTTGGTAGTTCTAATTTGGTCAAACAAGTGTTTGAATTTCAGGTACGTAAGCCTATAATTTGAGACCGCACTGCTTCTAACAATCTCCATGAATTTTCCTGGATTCTTCGCCCTAAGTCTTAAAATTTCTTTAGCTGAGAGTTGTAGTGCTCTTAGATTACTAGGTAATTCATTAGCAAGAGATAGCGTTATGATGTTGGCCGTGTTTCCTGGCCTTTCATCCAAACCTCTATTTAAACCGGTTAAAATTTTGAAGGGTCTAGAGAACTTGTCATTTTTTTCAATCTTATTTACTAATCCATCTATTGCCATTAAATTGCTATTATAGAATATTCCTAGAAATTTAATCTTTCTTGTCCAAGGAATAGGGTCATTATTTATTGTAATATTCTGTGGTATGAGAGTGTGTTTTCCAAAAACAGATAGCATTGCATTTGCTGTAATTTATTAACAGGTTAAGGTTGTTGCTCATATTAATAAAGTTATTTGTGGCGTCTTGTAGCATTTCTAGACATGTGTCAATATTTTTGTTGTGAGTAATTATAAAGAAATCATCTGCATATTGAAAAACTTGTGTGTTGTGGCTGTTAATGCTATGTAGTTTTGCCGTATAAATATTGAACAAAATGGGACTCAGTACATCTCCTTGAGGCAGACCATTTCTTATCTCATAGCTGCTATCTCCCAAAACTAATGTCCTGTTATTAAGAAAGAACATCAACCAGTTTATATATGCCGAGGATACCTCTAGCCCAATCAGAAGATCTTTCAGTTTATTTACATTGACTCTTTCATAAGCGTTTGGAATATCTATACTGATGACCATAACTTTTTCCTTCACCGCTCTTTTGGTTTTTATGAAATGTTCGATCTGGTTGTTGCAAGTTTGTGTTGACCTTCCCTTTAAATAAGCATGACTACTCTCAGGAATGTGCTCCATGATTTTTTTGTTTACAAGCAGCTTGCTTTTTATTAGGTTGTTCAGCACCTTGACAAAGATGTTTATTAAAGAGATTGGTCTGAAGCTTTCTATATTGCTTGGGTCTTTACCAAGTTTCAAAATAGGTGAGATCCTAATTTCCAAAAGTTTTTTCTCCGGAAGATTTCCTTTGATTACTTTGTTAAGCGCCAAAGTGAGGTTATCTAAACTTTCTTCATTGAGCCCCTTCAACATTTCATAAGTGATTTTGTCAATGCCGGGTGCCGATCTCTTTTTGTGGCTCTCTAGCACGTCCTTTAGTTGGTTAGTGGTGAAGTCCTCTAAATTACTATTATAATCTAACATTGTGATTATGCAATTATTGTCGCTTGTCTTATTTCCTAACAACTCCAGGTATTTTTTACTGTTTCTATTGTCCCAGCTAGAAGGGCTTGTAGAAGAAATACTTTTATTGATCTTTTTAGTGAAGTTCCAGAACTCGGCAATGTTACCTTTCTTCGCTATCACGGTCATTTTCTTCTCCCAAGCCGACACTTTGGCATTTTTCACTTCATTTTTCCATTTTTCACATGCCTTGATCCATAGTCCGTAATTTTTCTGTGACTTCTTTTTGTTAAACTGTTTTTTCCTATTTAATTTTTCTGTCCATATTCTATTCAGCGACTCACTCCACCAATATACTTCTTTAAATTTCGTTTTTTCCACTCTCTGAAGATTATTTTTCAAAATGTCTTCAAACTTGTTTGAAATTTCATCTAATTCGTTTGGTAGGATGGTCTCTCCGATATCTTTCATAATCTTTTTACTATTGATTTTCCTAGTGCATAAACTCTTACTAAACGATACTTCTATTATTATAATTTTGTGTCCACTGTTACTTATAGTATTGCTAAAACGATTCCAATTTATTCTGTCTCCAATATTTGTAAGTGTTAAATCAGGAACAGATTTCCCCTCTATCATCCTAATATTGCTTTGATATGTAAACATACCGTTATTCAAAATTCTAATATCAAAATCTTTAATTATATTAAAAAGTCTCCTTCCTCTGGCATTTTGTACATGGTCTCCCCATTTTTTGTTTCTAGCATTCCAGTCCCCTCCTATTAAGAAATCCTCATTCCCATGTAAGCTACTTAAAAATCTTCTAAATTCATTATTAAAAACGTTATTGTTGCAATGCGGAGGTACATAAATTGAACCTATTATTAGATTTCTACTAAGATTTATTGTCCTTATAAATACAAATTCTAACTCATAATCAGCCTTCAGTTCTACGAATTGGATTCCGTTTCTAATGAACATTGCCACTCCCTCCACCAATTCTGTTCTCTCTATTTCTATAAATTCCTTTATATTCATTGATTAAATTTACTTTATTAAACTTGTAAGGCAAAAAGGTTTCTGATATTAGTGCTATATCAATCATATTAATCGTTAGAAAGGCAGTCAGACTGTCTAAATTTTTCCTAAGACCTTGAATATTGATTTGAACTATTTTCATAAATTAAGTAAGAATTAAAAGTTCTTGACTAAGACCACGCTGTTGTCGTCTTTGTCTATACGATTCATAACATTTTCCTCACTCTGCTTTATCTCATACTTACTAATGTCAACAGTTTTACTAGTACTACACTCACCATTTCTATTTCTTTCACTCTCGTATTGCTTGGTTTTCATTGCTTGTATTAAATTTTCGATAGCCGTTCCATATCTGTAACTCTCAGCTTCATTGCACTTTTGTATACAGTTTCTAAAGGCTCCGTACAAAACACCTCACCGACCACATGTTTGACTGGGTTAATATTGTGTCCGACTACCACATTTCTGAAACTGGTTTTTGTAAAAGACCTATTTGCATCCTTGTATGTGTTTCTATTGTTTCCGTACCTGAATTTAATTAGGCTTGGGAAAACCCCTTCATCATTCAAATCGGTTTCATTTAGAGTATCAAATTTCCTTTCGTATATCATTTTTCTGACCTCTGAAACTGACACATTTAGTTTAGAAGCTGCCTCTAGTGTATCCCTTTCCGCTATCCATTTAGGGCAAGTTTTGTCTCTCGCGTTATGGTTATCTGCTTTACACAGTACGCATTTCATCGCTACGCAATTTCCTTCACACTCTTCCGAAGCGCAGTTAAGGCATCTTTTTTTCGTACTTTTGCATATCGCAGCAAAATGGCCCAGCCTGCCTCAGTTAAAACACTGTTTAGGCCGCAGGATGAAATAGTCAACATTGATTTTGAGAAAGTCTAACTTTATTCCATCAGGTAGCAGGTCTCCTTCAAAGGTGACTTTGATAGTAGTCGTAGGAATGAGAATATCTTTGTTATCCTTGTCCCTCCTTGTGATTCTGTATACTCCGATGATTTTGTTTTTCTCAATTACATGTCCATTTCTATTACAGGGAAGTCCTTTTAAAATTTCTTTTTCGTCAAAATTCAGGGGGATTTGCTTGATAATCCCATATCTAAATAAAAAATTGTTAGGTATAAAGATTTTATAATTTTTTAGCATGTCCTCTCCTCTGTCCACAAAGGAATTCGCTTCTTCAGCTTTGCTAAAAGTTACTTTAACTTTATTGTAGCCAACACTTATGGTATCTATGATTCCTTTAATTGCTAGATCATTTCTGGTTTTGTAGATTAGTACAGGGTCTAATCTGATTCTTTTTCCCTCGAAATCCTTAGCCACTACTAGTACGGGGTAGTTTTTCTTAGATCCTACTTTGTACCTATTAGTATTTCTATTAACTTCCATGGAAACCGGGTCACTTAGACTTGGTGTGATGCTAATGTCTTCCTTACTACTTATATCCTCACTATGTTGTTGCTTCATAATATCTTGAGGAATTTCTTTCCTAGCACCCTTCGACACAATTCCGCACCATTCTATTCCCGCAATTTTTTTCCTTTTCGCTGCACTTTTAGTTAGAACTTGGATTAGTTCCTCTTTATCAGGGGGCTCCGACCCCATTTCCTAAAAAGTTGCAACTTACAATTATTTGATACTTATTTTCTACAAGTAAAAAAAAAACTGACCTATCAAAAGCCACCAATACTCAAGGGAAGATAAAAGATTCAAAAAACAAAGACTTACTTATTTTGAGCACTTACGTACTGATTTGCAATTAGCACAAAATACCACCTCACAACTGGAACTTCTTTGCCTTAAAATGGCGTCACTGCACTACACTACTCAATGCACACAAAAAACCAGAAATCTTGGAATGCGTCTGCACGCAAGGGGTGTAGGACAAGGAAAGTGAGGTTACAACTGCGCCGTGTTCACGTTAGACGTAAAGAACGCCTTTAACTCCGCGAGGTAGAGCCGTATTGTAAACGTGCTGGTCGTTAATGGAGTGTCACGCTATTTGGCGTGTATCATGTCGACAACTTCAGGGAAAGAACCTTATGCTATGACTCAGACGGAGGACCAAAACTTTATCTGGTAACGGCGGGAGTACCACAGGAATCGGTACTTGGCCCCCTGCTTTGGAATGTAATGTACGATGGGATAATAAGGCTACGAGTACCCAGAAATGTGGTGGTGTTAGGTTTTGCCGACGATATTGGCATCGTCATTCCAACCGATCATCTCGAAGAAGTCGAAATTTATGCAAGCGAAGCAATCTGGGCGGTTAAGTCATGGCTCGGTTGCGCTGGGCTTAAACTAGCCTACCATAAGACGAAAATGGTACTAATCATGAAACGGAGGAAATTACCAGCACCAGCGCTGCAAATAAAATCGGATCGGCGAAAAATGCAAGCAGCCTACCCACTGATTGCACTTCGAACTTGCTGCGCCTTTCGAACAACGTCTCACGAGGCAACGTGTGTTATAGACAGTATGCTGCCCATCGAAATTCTTGCGGATGAAGGAAGCGCTTCGACTCTATAAAAACGAAGCACGGATAGCAAGCCCGCGGGAGATTCAAAGACTAGTGTTAATGCGCTTATGGCAGAGTAGCTGGGAAGAGGCGCGAAACGGGCGTTGGACATACAAATTAATCCCCAACATTGTGCAATGGGCTTCAAAGAGCCACGGAGAAACAAGCTATGACCTAACCCAAATTTTGAGCGGGCCTGGCGGTTATCGTTATTATCTGCATCGCTTTGGACATGGCAACTCACTGGACTGTCTAGTCCGAATAAAATGGTCCCGATGATGCGGAACACATTATGTTCAACCGTCCGCGCTTTGATGCATGTAGAAGTAGCCTAGAGACGGTACTAGGCACAAGGATATCAGCGGTAAATATCGTAAACTACATGCTAAAATCTCAAACTACGTGGAATACCGTCGAAACAGCACTTAAAAATATTCATCGTAAACTGCATGACGCGGAAAGGGACAAAGAAAGGATACTTAGAAGCAGCTAAGGGCGGATCCACCCCCGCAAAGTAGTCTGGTGGGAAGTGTGGAAGAAGGAGGTGGTTTTAGTTGGTAAAAACCCGGCATGTTCCAGGGCAAGAGACACGGAACATCTTTTAGAACACTTCCACCTTCCAACAGCGAAACAAAAAAAAAAGGTTATAGCTCCTAGGAGCTTAGCTAAACTAAAATCTAAATTCTTATTAACATTGACTTTACCTAGATAATTTCTTTGCCTTTGTTTTTTCTCTTTTTCTCAGAAACATGTACGAAAAAATTCAAATCAACAATAAAATTATAATATTTTGCACGGAATAAGATCACGAAGATATAAACACATGAAATATGATCAAAGTTCATGAAAAATGTCTACACGAAAGGCTCTGCACTTCCAAAACTCGATTTAACTGAGATCTGTACCAAGGCGAAAAGAAACATTTACAGGCGAAAAATTCTAGCGCAAAGGAACCGCTAGAAAAACTGATTATCGAAGAAAAGCTGAAGAAATATTTAAATTTAATTACAGCTAATATGGTTGAAATGTTTACACATGACTCGATCATCAGGTTGGGTACGAAAACTCATTGCTAGAATTTTTCAGTAAAAAGCTGGTCCAATTACCACGTACCCACTACTAAAAGTCTATTTTGTAATTTTGCAAAGCAACATGCTTCAAAGTAGAAAAATTTTGTGGGTAACGATCCGTTAAAGTTTCAAAATTTAATCTTTTTTTTTATTTTGATTGTAGAGTGTTTATCATGGTACTATTTCTTGATAACAATTTTCATGCTGGAACTCTTCACTAGCTCCGAAACGAAAGCTTTATCATACTTGTACGTTAAAACTAAGTAAATTTCATTTCGATCAAATGACTGCATCTGAATTTTTATGAAACGTCGCACGTAAAAGTTCCAATGATTAGGCAATATTAACATTTAATGTTAATTTTCACTAAAGGTTGCTTATCATATGAAAATTTTATAGTAGCAAACGAATCCATTGAACATTCAAACATAACTATAGTTAAATGCTAAATTTTAATTAGTGGAATATTTTGATCTCTTCTGAATAGTAACTGTTTATTTTTCAGACAGAAATTCGCGTAGTAGGACGCAGATAAAGCATTGATGAGGATTGCGTAGTGATGGTTCTTAGGTGATGGTTCTGAAGCCTCCATGGCTGAGAATTCGATGTCCTTAGTAGTCGGGTTTTTTTTGGACCTCTATCGAGTTCTGGTTAGGATAGTAGCATTGAAAACTCCAAAATCCGCTTTATAGACTGAAAGTTTCATGAAATTTGAACTAAATTTGAAATCATTTACATTACAACGTTAGGCAAATATGTGTTGAAATATTGATACACGTCATTATGTTTTAGTAGACAAGTTCAATACCGATTCAATACCGATTTGAAGGAGCACGAGAATGTTATGAAAAACAAAATATGTTCGTTTTCACCATTTGCTGATATGCGAAAGATCCTTGAATTCGCGAGTTGGTTGAATCTAGGTTGAGCGAACTACCGCCTGACGTATTCGACCTGCAGTATCAATGCTTCACTGTGCGCTGAATGACGACTTAGTTTCCAAATGAATAGTCTGGATCGTCAGCGATCACTTTATTTGAACTACGAACCTGTCTTTGTCATTATGGATCAAAAGAATACTATTTTTTTTAAAACATGTTGATGCCTAAGTTGAATAGTAACTGTTGACATTATCTGAAAAGTTTGTTATGAAAAACAAAAGTTTTTATAAACACAATAGGTCTGTTCGCTTACCTGAATCTATTATAATATATTAAAATAGATTCGCAGAAAGTCGTTTTTGTACTCTTGCTGCAAGCCAAATTTTGCAGCAAAAAGAAGCCAGCTGCCAAATTCTGTTACTGCTGCAGTTTGCTGAAGTACGCGAACATACCTCATATATTTTAGGACCTATTAGGTCCAATCAGTTATGATTCTGCGTACGTGGCGATGCATATGCGCCGAGGTAAATCACGCAAAGCCTATGTTGCACTCAAACATAGCTTTTCGAATAACCAGAAAAGTGGCATGCACATTAAGCAACTCAATTGCTGCTATGAGCTGTCCGTATGCAAAGTGGTGATGAGATACGACTTGGTATATGTTCGCTTATGTGCTGTATGGACACCAATTTGCTTATGTTCGCAGCCTCATGTTCGGTTGATGCTAATATCCTGGCATTGCAACCAAAAGTAAATTAATATTAAGATCAACCTGCTGTGTGAATTTCATCTTGATCACAGTTGTAGTGTCGATAGCTATTATTTGGTTGAGGAATTCAGGTATTTCCAGATGCCACCTCGCAGGGATGCTATTGGACCTTGTCCTACTCAAGATCAACACATCTTGTAAATGCCATTTTGATTTGATCTGGTCGTAAGTTCTCACGAATTTCGGGTGTCGGCTATCCATTCATATGAGGTGAAAGATTCTGATAATTTCAAACGGACTTTTATATAAAGTAAGCAAACATCTCTCCTTCTCATATCACATCACTTTCTGCAGCCGTTAATAATAATTTTATAACAAGAAATGGTTCCGTTCGACTGTGCTTGCCCAATATAACTATAACTACTGTATGAGACATTTGCAATCCTACCAACATTTAATACCAAGTTATGAATAAGCTTTTATTAAGGTATTGATTTTTTGCTGAAGATCTACTTATAAACATCTTTTCAAGGAACATTGCATCGTAAATATCTGAATTAATACATTGAAAATCGTTTTATCATAACTCTTAAATCCGATTATTTATAAGAGGCATCTTATCAATTATTTCTCTTTCAGATGTAACGTACGGACATTTAAAACCCAAAAGATATACAATGATGCCACTGAAACTTTTATATGGACTAGTTTTGTTTTTGCCGTGCTTCTTTGAAAAATCGTTAGGTTACGAATTACCATGTAACTACATGGACACTGTGAACATTACAAATGGTGTAAAAGCAAACGGTTCCTATAAGCATGATGGTATCACCTACCCAATGAAATATGTAGGATATTGGGACTATGAAGATGTAAATTTAACATTCAGAAGAAAAGTCCCACAGCACTTACGCGGCTGCATATGCAAAATAAAAAAATGTATCCGAATGTGTTGCGAAAATTTCATGCAATATGATCCCAGCCAATATCGATGTAAAGAACCTTCAGTCAATGTTAGCAGTATAATTTCGGTAGTTAATCCCGATAAAACATCAAAAGATGTAGATGCGAAGTCCTTTTTTGGCTTTGTTTATGGTATACCTTGTACACTCGGATACTATCTTACAACAGACATTGAAGATAAATGGGACTTATTAGACGTAAGTAAATATAGCACTTCATTTACTAATTCGCATGCTTAACAATTATTTTAGATTATAATTTTATTTAAATTCGCATTTTCAATTTCAATTTACACATTTATATATATATGTATATATATATATATATATATATATATATATATATATATATATATATATATATATATATATATATATATATATATATATATATATATATATATATATATATATATATTTATATACGTGCACTATCTGGAACCCGGCCTTCGAAATTCACAGCCAAAGATTTGAGTCTGCTCAGAAGCAGTTTTTACTGTTCGCTCTGAGAGATCTTTTCAACCCTTATGATTTCAGCAATCTACCACCATACGAATATCGCCTTAAATGTATTAACTTGTTACCCCTTGCGTCGAGAAGATCAATGTTATCTGCCTGCTTCAGCTTCGATGTCATCAGAGACGTGGTTAATGTCATGTCGCCTACTTGAAAGAAAAGTTTGTGCTCAATCAGCCCGTGAGAGCCACTAGATCCCGACGATTGCTTATTGGTAGCGTTTATACCGCACATTTAGTCCGCGGACTAAACACCAAATTCCACCTAAATTTTTTAGTCCACGTGGTGTAAACACTGACGGACCGACTTAAATTTAGGTCGGTCCACGATTTGAAGGGACCTGACTAGCGAATCCAATCCCGGGATCCCGGCCTATTTCTGGTCCCGAAAATCCCGGGATTGATGGTTTCCAATCCCGGGATTTTCGGGATCAGAAATTAGCTGGGATTTCGGGGCCGGGAGTCAAGCATTATCGGCAATCAAGTTACAGCAAGACTCTAAAAGTGCAAATAGAATCCATATTTATGAGAAAACAATTAGCTCACATCATAATGCGTAAAGAATAGAGCAAAACAAACCGATGTAACAGTTAACAAGAAAATACAAAGGGGTTTGTAAATAAATAAGTATGGACTGTTTCGCATTTAGTGCATTCGTTACATCGAATGATTTGAGGAAATTAATACTAGCGAATGCATACACAGATTTACCAAAATCCTTAACAACAATCAAAAAAAGGTTGTTGGCTATGCAAGCAGGAAAAAGAAAATAATAAAAAATAAGATATAACAGGCTAGTATCTCAGGTGAACGGTTCAGTTTGATGTTTGACTGCAAATAGGCGCTATATAAATATAAACATCTACTTAGTAAATTAATATCAGAGTAAGAATATCAATGACAGCTGGAAACTACCTAGATATGAGTTTACTGTTTCTCTAGGAAAAGACATTGTTACCATCGTAACTGATGGGTCAAACGAAATGCGAAAAGTAGGCAGACTAGTTGGTACAGAGCAACATATTTGTTTGGCGCATAGCATCCACTTGGCAGTTTGCGATGTTCGCTATAATATGAGATCCATTCCAGATTAAAGAGTTAATGAAGCAGCCGATAGTCTGAACGACGACCACGAAGATTTGGATGGTCCTGAATCAGCTAACTACGTTGAAACCGGTCGCCTGCAAGACACGCTAAATCAGACGAAGGACATCAGCGCATGCATAAAGAAAGTTCGTTAGGTAGTTTTATATTTAAAAAAAGCTCCATCGAAAAATAATAACGATCTTTAAAACTATGTCGGATCCGAGCAAGGCATTTAACTGTCTCCTTTAAATGGATTGTAAAACAAGATGAAATAGTCTCTTGACAATGCTCGAATAGTTTCCCATTTTGGAAAATAGTATACATTAATAGGCCTGCAATATTCAGAGCAATTAGAAGCAACAGAGTTTGATTCGATTCAGAAAATTATTGAAGTTTTACTCCCTGTAAAATTGGCTGTGACGGCCTTTAGTCGCAGACTTGCAAATCTATGCACTGCTAATACTTCATCAATATTTGTATTTAGGCTATTAGGAGAAAAACGGTCTATTCTTCTGAATGCTATGAAAATTGCAATATTGGACCGAATAAAAGAGCGTCAGTGTACCGAGTTATCTGGTATGCTAAGCTATCTCCAGAATCCACATTGTACCAGCAAAAATTTACCAAGTGAAATAAAATCTCTATTTTTGAAACCAAGCAACGCAAATATTAAAAAAAATACTTCAATGATCTAGATGCTGAGCCCTATGCTTGGTAGCCAAAGAAATGAAGAGAACCCAGTAGATAACCATATTGAATCCAGAACAAGGTAGTCGTCAATTAACGCTACAAGAAGAGCTTCAAAAGTATGAAAATAATCAATCATGAAATGCCGACAGAAACTGATCTAATTAAAACCATTGCAAAAGAAATGAATCTTTTCGAAAGTGGTGGCACTTGCATAGTTTGGAGCAGGCGTACCAATATTTCTCGACCGTTTCCGCGGCGTCCAAAATCGGGAATAAATTTAGAAGCAGGCTTGGAGACGATACCTTAGATGCTTTGCTATTGCTTCAATGTTACTTCCGAAAAACCCAATGAACTTTGGCCGAATTTTTTATGTTACTTTATTATGTATCTCAATTCTAAGAGGTGTGTTTTGTTGTTGTGGTTTTTGGTCGTGATTTTTTGTTGTAATTTGTAATAGATGTAATTTTTAATATCTGTCTTCATACTGTCAACGTTTTGGATAATTAAAATTATTGTTTTTATTTGCATCAATAATATAAATTAGTAATAATGCAATTTTTTATCCAGTTTTGAGCTTACTTATTGTTGTAGTTTTGAAATGATGGCAAATTATATAATCTGTATACTAGAAACTTGACTTATTTTGTTGTGTTGTATTTTGAATTTCAAATCCCGGGATCCCGGGATTTGAGATTTTTTTAATCCCGTAATCCCGGGATTGAAAATATGGTTCGGGATTGGAATCCCTAGACCTGACCTAAATATAGGTCGTCGACTATAATCGTTGTAAACACACGCGACCTAAACATTGATTTTTGCGCGACTATTAATAATGTATGTATGTTGAATATAAGCTCATAACATTCCCCTGACACAAAATCATTGATATAAACATGTTTGAGAGACAAATGAAACGATAAATACAGTGCATGACCGAAAATTAAACTAAACGACAGCTGTAACATACAAACGAGGACTAAATTCGACCTAAGCAAATTTTAGGTCAGGTTGGTTGTAAACACCTGAGGACTAAGTTCATTTAGTCCGCGCTTTAGGTCAGGTCACTTTTGGTCCGACCGCTGTATACCGCACTATTGAATACCAACACATACGATACCTACGATATCTAAATCGATATACGATACGATATCTAAATCAACTTTAAAAAAAATATTATGAAGGCTCTCTCTTCATAGTCTCCTCCTTTCCCCCCACCATACTAATATAAATACATGTAATGTATATTTAATTTAAATTCACTTAGTTATTTGTCATTTGTTATTCATTTAGTTATTTGTTATTTATTTATTACTTTATTTGTTATCTATTTGTAACTAATTTATTTATGCATTATTTGCTCTTTTTTGCTTGCCATCTATACCCCTAAACCTTAAGCTATAGCTTTTATGTCAATGTTTTATTTATTGATTGTTATTTATTAATCTATTTGTTACTTTTTTAATTTGTTTGTTACTTATTTAACTTGTTTGTTTTTACTTTTTACTTTTACTTTACTTTTCCATTTTACTTTTAATTTGATATTTTATGTGATTTTGTACCTTGTTTGGTGAATAAATAAATAAATAAATATATATATATATATATATATATATATATATATATATATATATATATATATATATA
>OX376373.1:72832270-72932422 GCA_947369275.1 Nemotelus nigrinus | reverse complement strand
TAACGAAATTCGTGTGATAAATGGACCTTGTTGCGTTTCTAATTCTGTAGGAATTTTGTTGAAAAATCTTGAAAGGGTTGCCAGCTATGATGAATTTCGTAATTTATTGACATTTCTTTATCGAGCGATGTTGTCATAAAATTTCTAAATGGGAATGATCCTGCAATGACAATTAACAACAAATATTACCGTTTCAAAAATTTAAAAAGTTTGGACGGTGGTAACCCCAAAAATTACATTCACTCCTAACTTACAGCGCAGCCATTCAATCGAAACGAAATTCATAGGATGGGTTTAACACAACATGAAGCAGCTGTGGTGCTAGCACATAATTGCCAGCACCAGACAATTTCGTAAATATTGCACCAACAGATGCTTCCATTTTGTATTCATAAGCAAAGCATTTACAATAAAATAAGCAACCGATATTCAAATTTTCCGAGTTTTGGAAATTTTTCGGGTGGTAACCCCAGACATAGGCTAATCGCTGAAACTTTTGATGACATCCTTGGATAAAAATGAAATTCAAAGGATAGGTTGATTAAGCACGAGCATGTATGGTCGACTTATTTCTGCTGTGTTGGATAAATGTTGCCAGCACTGAACATTTTCATCATTTGTGTTATAGGAAATGCTGTCAGAAAATGATATTTGTTCCTTTGAGTAAGAAATGGTTGATATGATACTACAAAGAAGTGTATTACGTCTTCACACATTTTTAAATCCCTCAAAGATAACTTCTCCGAAAATTAGTTTTCTAGCGGTTCTGATGCGCTAGACTTTTTTTCATATTTACTTTTTGTATTTCGGCATAAAGTTTGTATGATATATTTCCTAACGATAAATCAATTAATATGTTATTAGATATATAAAACAAATGATCATTTTTAGTTGAAACATGGATGCAGCTTCTATATTTTTACGGCCAGTTACTGCTTACGATTTCCGTGAACTCAACTGTATTTGTTTTGACGTTACGTAAAATTCATCGGGTGAATAAAGAATTAAATACTATGATTGCGAAAGGTGAAAGTGGCAGAAATTATAACAGAGAAAAATCAAGGTAGGTATATATTTTTGAAGTTTATTTTTTGATAGGAATTCTGATTTTATTTTAGAATTATGCTCTTTTTGCGACTGTTTATTGTTATGGGAGTAACTTGGACAATGGAGTTTTTAGCTTGGATATGTGGACATAAATACGAAGCTTTTTTTTACATAACTGATATATGCAATGCAGTCATAGGAATGTTTATATTCATTTTCTTTGTACTTCGCAAACGAGTCAAAGTGCTTTTAGTACAAAGGTAAGTATGTCCAAAAAAAAAGAGAAATAATGGAAAACTTTCTTACTACATTCTGCATTCATTTTGAAGCTGCAGGTTTTTAAACTTTTAATTTTCAATATTTAGGGGATTAAAATTTTCTATTTCAACACTAATAAAATAGTCTAAGCACGATAAACATTAAACTTCGGAATAACTCACAAAGTGCTGAAAAGTAGTACAGCCTTTAAATACATCATTATATACAAAATGTCAAGATTCCAAGATCGAATTGGGATAGTGTAGGAGAAATAAAACAGTTTGCTAGGTAATTTCTTTTAACAGTAGCAGTAGATTGACTATTGATCGCTTGATCACATGGGGAAGGGACATTAACTATATCATTTCGAGGACTGTAACCATGTTGGTCCGGTTGTGGCGATGTGTACGAAATGCCTTCTATTTAGCGTACTTAGTGGTGTCGAATACAAAGGGCTTTTACTATACCATAAACCTTTTTGCGACTACGGCCACGTATAGGGCATGAAACCACCATCATACCAAATGTAAGTAGGGGTGAACCCATGATCTCCCCCTACTTCTGCGTTCTGCCTGTTTGTCTGGCGTAATGGAAATTTAATAATATGTCCTTATCATCACCACTTCATGAAGAACTTTATATTTGAAAACAATCCTTCGAAAGTTGAGAAAATATTCACTCCTCCGTAATAGCCCGTGCGCGGACTTGAAACGAAGGCGACAATTGTATGTTTACACGATTGATGATTATCAATCGCATGTCTCACGCTTCGCATGGACAACGGCCCGTGTGCGGACTGCCCCAGATTCTATAATAACCCACTTGTTGTTTGATAGGCTATTCCTTTTGGATACCAAATTACATGTTCTACGAATCCAATAAATTCTCCATGTAGGAACGATCAATCATCAGTCGATATACCTGCACATCGAATGTGGAACATAGAATTACCGCAAGTACAAATTAATGTATCTTCATTACCACGTCGAACCGAAACGTTAAGCTTCTCACTGCTCATCATGATATAAAAAGTCGAAAGCGAAATATAAAGTGATATATAAAATGCCTCAAAACGGTATGCGGTTCATTGTCACAAACTACTGACTCTGATTTCAAAAACTCGCTTCATCGGCTTGACTGTTGAAATACGATTGTTGCCCGAATTTCAAATGAAATCAAATGAAATTATGAACAAATACATTGCATTATGCCGTATAACATTAATGAAGTATATTAGGAAGTATTATGAACCCTTTGGTTTTAACATCAAAGTGAAAACTTTATTTTGCTAACTATCCAAACAAATTTTTCCCTAATAACTTCTATCAAGAATCATTTTTAGCTTGATTTACTGATACCACTCATTTAAAACTATTCTTTGAACTCAAATAAATAATGGAATATTAACATTTATATCAATATCGTTTTTATTTTCTTAGGTATCATACGTTACGAGGAATACAAGGAAAACAGAGTTGGAGTTCAACCAGGTCATACGCAATCCCAATGAGATCTGAAAGTTCAAATAACCAAGAAAGTGAACGTGAATCCTTGAAAAAGGAGACATATACTATGGCGAAGGTTATGGAAACCGATAGCCAAGTTTCCGACTAAAAACCGGAAACTATAAATTCGACTCTGTGAGAGAACTGGAATCAGTAGAGTTATGCTTTTCTATGTGATTTCGCACATCTATTTTTCATTCTCGAAACGAACAATGGGCACTCATATTCAAGCATGACTAGTCCACCAGTCAGATTTAATTAAATATACATGTTATTTCCTAAAAAATCACTCTCATTGATATCCTACGAAAAAAAAACAAAAAACATCTTGCTTCTGAAAACCACTAGAAAATGGAATAAAGTGGACATTTTTCTCAGTTTTAAAACAAGATAATTTATGGATTGCTTACAGTTTTTAAAATCTGTCTTTAGTACTTATTTACAAATACATACATTAATAATAAGCATTCGAACTGTGTTTTTTTTCATTCAGCACAAATTAACGGTTCCATTTTCAGTTCAATTATATTATTTCAGAGCAGCTTCAGAGAATTACCAACCTGAACCAAAGGTTTTCGGACCTGAAAGCTTCATGATGGATCCGATGCTAAAAAAAATCGAGTAAAATAGACTTAAGATTGGATCCTCTCCTTGCGGTGAAATATCCTCTCCTTGCGGTGAAACAACGTGCCGTGATTAATTCCGTCGCTTCAAGGACGGTGATTTCGATGTTGACGACCGTCCGCGTGAAGGAAGGCCAAAAAAAACTTTTAAGTCACTGAACTTGAGGGATTGATGGATGAGGATTCGTGCCAAACGCAAAAAGAGTTTGCTTCAGCATTACGAGTTACCCGCCAAGCCATTTCCAAGCAATTACATGCGTTTTGAATTATTCAAAAGCAAGGAACTTGGGTTCCTTATGATTTGAAGCCAAGAGACGTTCAGCGCCGTTTTTCCGCCAGTGAACAACTGCTCCACCGGCAAAAAAGGAAGGGTTTTCTTCATCGTCTCGTCACTAGGGATCCCACTCCCGTGATTACGGGATTAAAAAATCGAAAATCCCGGGATTCGAGATTAAAAAAAAACAACAAAATAAGGCAAGTCTCTAATAAACAGATTATATTATGTACCATCATTTCAAAACTACAACAATAAGTAAGTTCAAAACTGTATAACTGTATAATATACTAATTTATAGAATTGATGCAAAAAACAATACTTTTAATTATCCAAAATGTTGACAGTATAAAGACAAATATTTAAAATTACAACTATTACAAATTACAACAACAAATTACAACTCTTAAAATTGAGATACATAATAAAGAAACAAGTTCATTGGTTTTTTTTTCGGAAGTAGCATTGAAGCAATAGCAAAGCATCCAAAATATCGCCTCGAAGCTTGCTTCTAAATTTATTCCCGGTGTTAGACGCCGCAGAAAAAACTCGTTCTGATTCTATACTTGTTGGTGGGACGGTCAATGAATATTTGTACACCTGCTTCAAATTATGTCTACGAGTACCACCACTTTCGAAAAGAATCATTTCTTTGCAATGGATTTAATTAGATCAGTTTCTTGCAGCATTTCACGATCAATTATTTTCATACTTTTGCAGCTCTCCTTGTAGCGTCAATTGACGACTACCTTGTCCTGATTCAAAATGGGCATCCACTGGGTTTCTTCTCATTTCTTTGGCTACCAAGCAAAGGGTTCAGCATCTGGATCATTGAAGTATTTTTTTTTTATATTTCCGTTGCTTGGTTTCAAAAATAGAGATTCTACTTCAATTGGTAAATTTTTGCTGGCACAGTGTGGATTCTGGAGATAGCTTAGCATACCAGATAGCTCGGTTCACTGACGCTCTTTTATTCGGTTCAATGTTTTAATTTCCATAGCGTTGGCAAGAATGGACCGTTTTTCTCCTAACTGCCTGAATAAAAATCTTGACGAAGTATTAGCAGTGCATAAATTTGCATCTCTGCGACTTAAGGCCTCCGCAGTCAATTTTACAGGGAGTAAAATTTCAATAATTTTCTGAATCGAATCAAACTCAGTTGCTTCTAATCGAGCTGGATATTGCAGGTCTATTAATGCTTTCTGTATACTATTTTTCAAAATGGAAAACCGTTCGAGCATTGTCAAGAGACTATTCCATCTTGTTTTGCAATCCAATAAAACAGATAGTTCTTTGCATTGCTCGGATTTCACATAGTTTTGAACATATCATTTTTCATTGGAGATTTAAAAAAAATAAAACTACCTTATGAACATTCTTTATGCATGCGCTGATGTCATAATCCTTTGTCAGTTCTAGCGTGAAAGCTGATTCAGGACCGTCAAAATTTTCGTGGTCGTCGTCCAGACTATCAACTGTTTCATCAATTCTTTAATCTGGAATGGACCTCCTATTATAGATAACAACGCAAACTGACAAGTGATTGCTATGCGCCAAACAAATATGTTGTTCTGTATCAACTAGTCTGCCTACTTTTCGCATCACGTTTGCCCCATCAGTTACGATGGCAACAATGTCGTTTCCTAGAGAAACATCAAACTCAGTAAGACGCTCTTTCAATATTTCTAGGCAGTTTGCAGCTGTCATTGATATCCTTACTCGCACCAAGCTCCAGTAAGAATTTACTGAGTGGATGTTAATATTTATATAGCGCCTATTTGCAGTCAAGGTTCACTCATCAAACGTCAAACTGAACCGTTCACTTGAGATTCTAGCCTGCCTTATCTCACTTTTTATTATTTCCTTTATCTTGCTTGCATACCTCACCTTATTTTTGATTTTTGTTGAGGATTTTGGTAAATCTGTGTACGCATTCGCTAGTGTTAATTTCTTCAAATCATTCGTACACTAAATACGAAACAGTCCATACTTACTTATTTACAAACCCCTTTGTGCTCTCTTGTTGACTGTTGCATTGATTTGTCTTGCTCTATTCTTTACGCATTTTGATGCGAGCCTGCATCCTAATTGTTTTTTTGTAAATATGGATTCTATTTGCACTTTTCGAGTCTTGCCGTAATTTGATTGCCGATTATGCTTGAATCCCGGCCCCGGAATCCCGACCAATTTCAGTTCCCGAAAATCCCGGGATTAGAAACCATCAATCGCGGGATTTTGGGGACCAGAAATTGACCGGGATCCCGATTCTGTACTCGTGACGGGTGATGTAAAATGGATCCATTACAGCAGCCCAGAGAAAAAAATCATGGGGACTGCCCAGTCATGCTTCTGCGTCGTCGGCTCGGCCAAATATTCACGCTGCAAAGGTTCTGCTGTGTATTTGGTGGTACCAGGTCTGTGTAATTTATTAGGAGCTGTTGAAACCGAACGAAATCATCACTGAGGAACGGTATCAAACTCAATTGATGCGAGTGAGCCGAGCACTGCGCGAAAAACGACCACAATACGAGCAGAGGCAGGAAAAAGTTATTCTACAGCATGGCAACGATCGGCCTCACGTTGCCTCACGTTGTTAAAATCTACTTGGAAACGGTCAAATGGGAAGTCCTCTCCCAACCGCCATATTCTCCTGATATTGCGCCGTCCGATCATCACAAAATGGCGTGATTCGTGGACAGCCTAAAAAGACGAACACTTTTACCATCACAGCATTCGAGCACTGCCAGAGAGATGGGAAAAAGTTATAATTGGCCATAGGCAATACTTTGAATGATTCATTCGTAACCATTTTTTCACAATAAAGTTGCATTTTCATCAAACAAACAGCGAAAACTTAGTTGCACACCTGATATAATAGACTTAAATTGACTTAAGTGAACGCTGAAAATGAACGAAAAGTTCACTCAATTGCTGTCGATTGGTTAATTGGTATAATGGACTTACCGGAATGAATGTGAAAGTACTATCCAAGTCAAATTTCGTAACCTGATATTCACACACTTAAAAGTTCATTAAATAAATGCCTGCACACACGAGACCAATAACGATCTATACGTTGGTTGATCTATACGATGTTTTGGCGATGTCAAATTTGACTTCATTGGTGTACGATCCTAATCGTAGTTCACTCAAGTGGCTTGAATTGGACGAAACCAACCAAGAAATACATTATGGTCTACTTAATTCTATTATAGTTCAGGCTTACCGTTCGACCAAAAATTGAACCGGAAAACTTTTTCAACCGCGAATTTCGCAGCCTAAAAGCGAAAACCCAGCGAGTTTTTGCGAAAATATATAGCTGTGGATAAAACTTGGTTTCATCATTACACGCTCCAGGCAAAACAATCGAAAAAATGGACTGGAGTAGGTGAACCGACCCCAAAAAAGCAAACAACTCATTCGGCGAATAAGCTTATGACGACTGTTTTTTGGGATGCAAAACAAATCATCTTCATTGATTACCTTCAGAAGGGGGATACCATCACTTATGCAGTGTTATTACAGCGTTTAAAGGATGTGGTAAAAACAAAACGACCACATTTGACGCAGAAATAAAAAGTTGTTTCACCACAGCAACGCATCCGCCCATACTTATAATAAACCAACTGAAGTTCGAATTGTTACCCCATCCGGCATGTTCGCCAGATTGAGTCTCCAGTGATATGAAAAATGTATTAGGCTTGATGGAGATTGTGTAGAAAATAAAATTAAAAAAAAGCTCACATTTTTTTTCAAATTGTTTTTCTTTATCAGGTCGGAAACTTTTCTCCCCATCCCCGTAGATTATCACTTGGGGGAAAATTTTCCTATACACTTTCTGACTGTAAATACTTGTGAGCTACTATTGCATTTGTATAATGCGAATGGCACATATAAATTACACATGAATCATCTATGAGTACTCCGCGATGAACGCTCCCATTATATTGTAATACATGAATTATATTAATATAGAATGAATGTATTTTGGAATTAGAAATATAGGACCCATCTTTTTTTTCGAAAGAAGCCCCCGCAAAGAGCTAGGAGTTGGTTGAGTCCAAAAAGGAAAACAAGTACTCTATTGCAGAGGGGACCGAGGTAAAATTCCAACCTATAGGGGACCTCGCAGTGAAAACGTGCTAGATATAACTCTGCACAATGACTCAAACGAGCAGTTGATAGAGAACTGGGGGGTTCTTCAAGGCCCATCATTTTCTGACCACTGCTACATCAGTTACTACTTACAATTCAATGTAGCTCGCAAGTACCGACCGTTTCGCAATCCCAGGAATACCAACTGGGCAACATTCGAACGGGAAGTGACTAATGACTTAGGCCCTCCTCCGAGGATTGGCAGTGTGGCTGACTTGGAGGCTGCGGTTAACACACTCACGGGTAAACTCGTGGAAGCTTTCGCACGGGCGTCTCCCCAGGTCCGTCCGAGGTGCAAACCAAAGCCACCCTGGTGGAACAGGGACCTGGGTTGTCGCAGAGGACAAGTTCGTGAAAAGTTCAAGTTAGCCAAAGCAGCTGACTGCAGTGAATGCTGGGACGAATACAAGGACGTCCTTAAGCTCTATAAATCAGAAATTAGGCAAGCCAAATGGAGCTCCTGGAAAGAACCATGCGGTAGAATCGAAACCACATCGGAAACGCCGAGACTTAGGAATTTGCTGGCTAAACGCCCTGCACGCCTAGCCTGGTTTGTAAGCCGGACGGGGAGTGGACAAGCAGCGGCTCGGAAACGCTGAGGGTCCTCGTAGATACTCACTTCCCGGGCTGTCTGGATGAACCCACCCCCTTCACTTGTCAGCAGACGTCTGATCTGCACGACTTCGAAGGCATTGGCGAGGTTGTCACCAAGCCGAGGCTTGCCTGGGCAATTGACACCTTTAAGCCCTTCAACTCCCCGGTCCGGATGGGGTTCTACCGGCCATGCTCCAAAAGTCAGATATGCTCACCGTTCCTTGGCTCATGTGAATTTACAAAGGTTGCCTAGCACTAAGCCATGTGCCTGCAGCCTGGAGGATCGCTAAGGTTGTATTTATACCCAAGGCAGGTAAAATCAACCATGCTTACCCGAAGGACTACAGGCCAATTAGTCTGACTTCCTTCCTCCTTAAAGTCTTTGAAAGATTACTGGATCTCTACATCAAGCAAAGACTTGGATCTCAAGCTCTATCGGGTGCCCAAAACGCGTACATAAAAGGGAACAAAGCGTACATAAATTCCTGAATTACCTCCATTCTGGTTGAGCGGCGCCAGGTTAAGCCTCAAGTCACAAACTAATTACTTGGGTCTTATTCTGGACAGCAAGCTCACCTGGAAGGCAAATTTGGAGGAGAGAGTAAAGCGGGCTAGCAATGCGATTTACGCCAGCAGGAGAGTGCTGGGTAAAACGTGGGGTCTAAGCCCTGTCTTAACGCACTGGATCTATATGGCGATAGCCAGGCCTATCCTTGCTTACGGATGCTTGGTCTGGTGGCCAGCAGTGAATAAGACTACCTTTGCTAGCATGGCGAACAGAGTTCAGCGGCTGGCGGCTCTCTGCACCACAGGTGCCTTAGCCTAGACTCCTTCGTCTGCTCTGAATGTCCTGCTTCATCTCCCTCCGCTTGACCTCTTCGTCAGTGGCGCTGCCACAAAAGCTGCTGTCAGGCTTAGGGAATCGGGACACTACGAGCCACGATCCTTCGGCCACAGCAGAATTGAGCGGAGGTACGCAGGTAGCACCGACTACTTGGTCCCCACTCTGTGCTTCGAGCGGAGATATCAGGCGATTGTGGGGGATGGGCAGGAGTCGAATCGGCAAATGGGCGCAGCAACTCTTAGCATCTACACTGACGGCTCTAAAACGTATGCCGGAGTGGAACATTTTCCGCAGAAGCAACTACGGAAGCAGCTTTCAGGCTTCCTAATCACTGTCATAGGCGCGCCGTAGGGCAGGAATCGGAAATTAGAGAATCTTGACTTAGTAAAGAAAGGAAAAAATTAACTAACGCTGCCACCTCAGTCTACCACCTCCGAATCTGAATTAATAAATGAAATTTTTAACATAGAGATTGATGAAGTTGAAGTATCCCCAGATATAGATTTTAAATTACCGCCTGATTGTTACGAAGAGTTATTAACAATAATGAATAACAAGAAAAGAGAAATAATTCCGGAACCTTTGGACTTTGAAATGAAAATTCATCTGACCTCCGATGTACCCTTCCATTGCTCACCCCGAAGGTTATCGGTGATGGAAAAGCAGAAAGTCAAGGAAATTACTGACGAGCTACTCAATGAAGGAATAATAAGGCCAAGCTGTTCCCCGTATGCTTCTGCTATTGTTTTGGTCAAGAAAAGAAATGGAACCATGAGGATGTGTGTCGACTATCGCGGTCTAAACAAGTTGACGGTGAGAGATAACTATCCGCTGCCTCTGATAGAAGACTGTCTAGAATACTTGGAGGGAAAACAAATATTTTCAGTGTTAGATCTTAAGAGCGGGTTCCATCAGGTCCGAGTCGCTGTCTTCCATTCAATATACCGCCTTCGTAGCTCCGAGTGGGCAATATGAATATACGCGAATGCCATTTGGGCTTAAAAACGCACCAGCAGTGTTCCAACGATTCATTAATACCATTTTCCGGGACCTAATGGAGAAAAGGCGAATTGTCATTTATATGGATGACATCATGTTAGCATCTGTTAACTTTGAGGAACATTGTAACCTTTTGAGGGAAGTCTTATATCGAATAAATCTCCGCGGTCTGAAGTTAAATATGGCTAAGTGCAAGATATGATTTTCTGAGGTGGACTTCCTAGGATATCAAGTAACTAAAAGTGGTATTGCTCCTAGTCAATCCCATCTTACAGCTATTCGAAATTTACAAATGCCGAAAAACGCTCGAGAAGTTCAATCAACCTTAGGTCTATTTTCCTACTTCCGAAGATTTGTGCCGAATTTTTCAAGAATAGCTAAACCTTTACAGGATCTATTGCGTAAAGATGCTCGTTATGACTTTACCGAGGCTTGTAGTTGTGCCTTTAAGCAACTCCAAAAATTATTGACAGAAGCACCTGTGTTGGCAATATACAACCCGTGGAATGAAACAGAGCTACATACCGATGCAAGTTCATTGGGCTTTGGTGCGGTATTACTGCAAAGGCAGGCAGATAAACGACTTCATCCGATAGCATACTATTCAAAAACTGCTTCAGCGGCCGAATCAAAGTATCACAGCTTTGAGTTGGAAACATTGGCCATCATCTATGCTCTAAAGCTGTTCCTAGTTTATCTAGAAGGAATTAAGTTCACCATAATAACTGATTGCAATTCGTTGACGCTAACATTAAACCGCAAACAAGTGAATCCAAGAATTGCCCGGTGGGCTTTGGAGCTTGAAAATTTCGACTATGTCATTCAACACCGAAAAGGAACGGGAATGCCCCACGTGGATGCGCTAAGTCGGAACCCCATAATAGCCGCTGTTACCGATGAGGATGTCGATTACAGATTACAAGACGCTCAAGCACAAGATGTGGTGGTTCAGCATCTTAAAGAAAAACTCCAAGTAGAGAATATTGATAATTATGAACTGCTAAATGGTGTAATATTCCGCAAGAAAGATGATGGAGGTCACTTATTATATGTACCCGCTGCAATGGAAGAGAATATTATTAGAAGGATTCACGAACTCATTGGCCATTAAGGGGTGGATAAGACTCATTCAAAAATTTGCACTAGATACTGGTTCCCGAAAAGTAGAGTCAAGACTTAGAACTTCATTAGGAACTGCATACCATGCATAATGTATTCTCCTCCGGCGAGTTCTACAGAACGGAATTTGTATAACATACCCAAGAAGTCAATGCCATTTGATACCTTGCACATCGATCACTTTGGGCCGTTGCCCTCTTTGAGGTCCAAAAGAAAACATATACTGGTAGTAGTTGATGCCTTTACCAAATATGTGAAATTGTACCCGACAAATAGTACAAGCACCAAAGAAGTTACCGCAGCCCTTAGTAAATATTTCAACTATTATAGTCGACCTAACCGAATCATCTCAGACCGCGGTACGTGTTTCACCTCATTGGAGTTTGCTGAATTTTTGGGACGTAACAACATAAAACATGTGCAAGTAGCTACCGCATCTCCGCAGGCAAATGGACAGGTCGAAAGAGTCAATCGGACTCTCAAAAATATGTTAGGAAAACTGACTGAAGAGATAAATCATGCAGATTGGTCTTCAAAACTGGCCGCTGTCGAATATGCTATCAATAATACCATTCACACCACTACCGGACATACTCCGAGTCGCCTACTTTTTGGAGTAGATCAACGAGGTAATGAAATTGATGAACTAAGTGAATATCTGGGAAACAAATTTGATGTTAGAATTGTTGAGATCGACCGAGTTAGAGAATCCGCTGCTAAGAATATTCAGAAGTCTCAAAGTTATAACGCTGAATACTTCAATCGACGTCATAAGCCGGCTAGGCAGTTCAAATTGGGGGAATATGTGGTTATGAGAAATGTTGACACTACCCCAGGTCAGAATAAGAAGTTTATTCCCAAGTTCCGCGGACCCTTTGTTATTCATAAAAGTTTAGGCAATGATAGATATGTCGTTAGAGACATCCCGGATTGTCAACAATCCCAGCTTCCATATGATGGAATTGTTGAGGCAGGTAGATTGAGGAGATGGCAAGCTATTCCTGTAGTCAGTCAATATCCTTTGAACACTGAACAAGACGCTTTAATAACCAGTGAATCGGAAAATATGATACCAAGTGATTCGGGCTCTAATGAGATGGAATATACCAACGAGGAATGGTTGGACGAGGAAGAATGGGACGCGGAGTACCTGGACGAGTTTAATTTGCATACCGCCGTTACTGAAACAGAAGCCACTTCCGATGCTCTCCCGATCGGTTGTCAGATAGGCCGAGTTGTAAACGTGGAATACAATCGCCTAATGATATGGGCAATAATCGGTACTCGTTGGACATTAATAAGCAGAATCCGATCGCACCCTCAGCGAGCAGCAAAAAGGTACACTGGGCAACACCAATCGATGATGGCGGCAGTCGTCAGGCAACCAGCGTAGATTGCAGAACCAAGCCGTAGATAGTGAACAAGAAATATATTGTGAAGTACACAAAATTGTTAGAAATAAAAGTTATTATAATATAATGTATTAGTAAATTATATAAGTTGTATGAACAGTACGTGTACCTTACGGAAGACAAAATTATCGCTTGTTTTGAGCCTTTCGGTCCCTGGCCCCAGCCAGATTTTAGACCACGGCACGCCTATGATCACTGTAGTATTTTTCAGGCGGAGGTTTTTGCGATACGTAAAGCCGCAGACCTAGCATATGCCAGAGATACCACAAGTGAGGAAATCAACATCTTTACAGACAATCAAGCGGCGGTTAAAGCTCTGATGTCTTACACATACAAATCGAAGTGTGTACTTGACTGCATTCAGGCCCTCAATAGACTGGGCAACAACAGAAGAGTCAGAATTTTCTGGGTTCGTGGTCACAAGGGCATTGAAGGAAACGAGAGGGCGGACGCGTTAGCCAAACACGGGGCTAGCCTTCACCTGTCAGGACCGGTTGATATTCCTCCTCCAATCCAAACAATCAAATACTCAATTGACTCCAATATGATGCAAGTTGCGACGTGCAGATGGCGTGCAACTCAGACCTGTGTAGGGTGACCACACTGACAGAACTTTGCTAGTTCAGTTGTTCACCACAATATCGAATTGGCGCTTTACCCAAAAGGAGACAGAAGAAAACGCAGCCACTCACGCGACGTCCGATCGTAAACACTGTCTATGTTAATTTGTGATACTTGTTTTATAAATAATCTTGTTTTGAATAAATGTTACATTAATCGCGATATACATTGTTCTTTGATTTATAGACATAAACTATATTGGTGACCCCGACGTGATCGGTTATTGTGGAGTTATATATTTGTGTAACAACGTAACCGATTATCGTGCATTCCCTTTAGTGTATGTGAAAAAACCAACATGGCTACCGGTTTTGACGCCACGCTTAACGCAAGTGACGCGGATTTAAACACGACTGTGAATCCTTTTACCGTGAGTGCGAACACGAAAACTGAAGAACGCCACGCGAACATAGACGCTATAGTGAATGTAAAATATAATATTCCTGGGATTGATTTTGGATGAAAAGATGTCCTGGACCCATTACATCAAAACATCAGGAAAAAAATTGCACCATTTATCGCAACACTAAGAAGACATGATTTCCTGGAAAAAGGCACTCAACTTCTAATTTTAAATGCGTTTATCTTATCCACTGTTAAATATGGAGCAGTCTTGTGTAGTCAAACATCTAAGCATAACATCGAGCTAATTGGGAGACTTGTCACTAAGGCGATAAAGGTTATATTTAGGTTGCCGACCTTAACACCAACGGTCGATGTGTTCACTCGATCAGGGCTGTTGAGCATCCAACAGATTATTAATCTTGAAAGAGGCAAAATAATTTACCAAATTATCAACAAGGGACTAAAATGGCCAGTTATTCCTCGAACTGTTGGAGAGTTGACTAGCAGAGAAACAAGATCAGCCAGCAACCTTTTAGTTTGCAAACCAAGACCGGATAGATTAAAGCTAGATCCAATACAACAGGCTATAGCCTTCTACAATACATTGCCAGATTCGTTAAAGAACTCAACCAATATCATGAGATTCAAAGAAAACTTAAAATTGCACATAAAAATTAACAACACACAATGACGAATAACACCAGAGTTTTTTCTATACTTTTCTCTGGACACAAGTCAATGAAGACAATAATAAGTTAATAAAAGTGAGTCTATCTTATTGATAAGAATTATGCTGTCCCTTATACCAACAGATTAGTTGTCTGGGAAGCACTATGAAAAACTTACTGGAGGGTAAAGATGGTGCACATGGACTGTGCACGCTGATAGAGTGATGGAGAGAGTGGAAGGAAGGAGGAAAAAAAAAAAAATTACCGCCATTTTGGACTCGAAGACCCACGCTCTGGTTTAAACAAATTGAACTTCAGTTCCGATACAATCGAGTGACTACCGATGAAGCTAAATTCAGTGCAGTGATTATGAGTGTGGAATGGTCCATATTAGATACGGTCGCGGACATTGCCGAAAACCCGCCGGAGTGTAATATGTATGAAACGCTTAAGCAAGCGTTGATCGCGCGATACGCGGACTCGAAGGAGCATAGCTTAACGAAAGTTTTAACGGAAATGGAACTTGGCGATAAAAAACCGTCCCAGCTATATAGGGAAATGCGTGTTTTAGCAGCGGACCAACTCCCCGACGAAGCCGTCAAGACATTGTGGCTACGACGCTTGCCATCACGCGCGCGCCATTTTAAGTGTGTCGCATCATGTGGATATAAGCGCGCTGGCAGAGATGGCCGACCGAATATTGGCCGCATTCAATGACTGGCCAGCTGTGTCTGCTGTATCAGAAGAGGTATGTGAAGCTAATTCAGTAGAGAGTAGATTGAATCGAATCGAGTCGATTCTTTCAAAATTGAATGTAAGAGACGCCCTGCCTAGATCTCGTTCAAAATCCCGAAATCGATCTAGAGAAAGAAATCGGTCAAAGAGCCGCTCGGATGACTTGTGCTACTTTCACAAGAAATTCGGAGACGCGGCACGTAAATGCAAGAAGTACTGTGCGAAGTACAACTCGCATTTAAACTAAATGCGTCGTCATCCAGTGGTGTTATGGTTGGCGACAGCATTGAGCAACACCGTTTGATGATTCGTGATCGAGGCAGCGGAGTTTTATTCTTGCTAGATTCGGGAGCGGGAGTCAGTGTTACCACGTGCATCACGTGAGAAACTTACTCCCTGTAATTTTTGTAGCATCCAGTAATTTTTATATTTTTCATTTAAAAATTACTGGTCACACATCTCCGACCCACACTGTATGGATCGGAGACGCTACAACATTTTTTGCAATTGAAATACGTTTCAATTGCACAAAAACAAAATCCCGCAAGTCCCCCGGGCGACCTTGTTGTTGTTTTCGCACAGCCAAGAGAAAATCCCGTTAGATCTCGTGGCTGTGCATGAGGCTTGCGAGCTGGGACGCGAAAAAACCTGACAGTCTGAGTTAGGCAGTGAGAACGACGGGTAGCGCGGTTGGCGTGGCTAAGCGGGTCGGACCGAATTGGTGGCTTTGTTGGGTCATTGGTTGAGTAGCGTTGGGTTGTGGAAGATTCTTGCTGGAGGCGAGACGGCGTGCCGAGAGCCCTGGACGTGAGACAGTGAATTTTGCGCAGGTGATTCGAAAAACGCGGTCGGGCATGTGGTGAATGAGATGCTGAAAGCACTGTGAAAACCGTCACGTCGGTTCAAGTTTAATGTTTCCTCATACTTTGGCAGAAGTATGAGGATGAATATTCGGGTTCAAGTGGTTTTTGCGTTGTTTATGACATAAAAGCTTGTTGCACGTCCGCCGTGCCAACGCGATCTGGGCCTCGTATCCCATGAACCGAATGATTGAAGTGGCAGTCTCGCGAAGTGCCTACGGGACACGAGTTCGTCATATTGCATTTTAAATAATTTCTAAACTGTGAAAAAGGTGCTATGCTGCATGGTACAAGTGGAACTAATTTGCAATGTTGCTGTGTAAATTGAAATAATCCACATGTGAGAGTCGTTGGATTGTCGGCGGTAGCGATCAGAACCACGCAAAGCACGTGGAAAAGTGTTTTCGTAAAAGACCGGTGTCGGAGGGCTGTTGAGGATTATCGAAGAATCTCGTGCTATTCGCAAATTGATTGCTTCGAGTTTAGACCGAAATCGTACAGACTATCGACAAGTGAGGAGGCTTGTTTCGTTCGGTCAGTGAATGTGTTCGTAAATATGGAACGGTCGACTGTCAACATCCAATGATAGTGTCACATAAAGTGATTTATAATTAGTGATTTTTGAAGCCATTGCACTCGAGTGCAAGCGATTACAAGTTGGCCATTATTTCATATGCAGTTGACCAGCGCGCAAATTGGGGGGGGGGGGGGGGGGGGGTAACATGTGGGACGCTACGTCGCTGACGGATTTACATAAATGGAGTGTTTCAAATTAACGGTACATTTTCGGATATCACAGATGTATCTCGGTGGTAATGTGACAGCTCTCCCAAGTTAAAGTGAGGACCATTAACGGAATTTTTCTGTGCGTGGTCGAGCGTTTCGATTTATAGCGTTCTGAGCGGTGCTGATTAACTGAAACGAGTGCAGAATGTATAATTGAATGAATAGCTTAGGAGGTCGAATAGTTTCGCCTGCCAGGGGAAGTATTCTTTGTGAAGCTTTTAATATTGTGGATCCGCGCTGGCCCATTTGGAGGAGTTTTGCCGACATCTCGTTTTCATGCCTTCGGAATTAACGAGAACTGGAGAAGCTGCAGTTAATATGAGGTTGAAGTGGGAGCCACGAGTATGCTGCCCATAATTTATACTCTTAAATGTTTATCCATCTACAAGGCGTTCCTCCGATGCCTTCATGAGTCCATAAGTTGGTGTAGACATACATATACGTTTTGCGCCGAATCTAACGCCACCTAGTGTATTCCGGACAAACAGTCTTCGGATCGTATTTTGTTTCGCTGTCAATTCAAGCATTCATCACCTCAAGTTGTCTTTCATGCGGCCCCAGTGATTCGCTACAACCTGTAACTAATCTCAAAATCTGCATCGTCATAATATGTCAGCATTGCAATCATCGGGCAGCTCAAATGAACCGAACGTCAAATTTCTCGACCGCAAATTGGACAAAACGCAGCTGAAATTTATGCGAGTTGTTGAACAGCAAAATCTCGAACGAGTAACACGACTGTAGCGAATCCGACGGAATAATATCATTCTGGGTTGTTCACTGGGTGCGAGTGTATTCGGAATCTACTCGTATTCGATGTTCAGGGTGGTCCCGGAGAAGTTCCTGGACGACTTCGAGGAGCCGAAGAAGGTTTCGAACTAGAGGTACTTTTGTATAGTTTTAGAAGTATCTTGTGTGTTAGTAATTGGATGGCAAGGATAAAGTTTGGTTACATTTGATTTGATGAACTTGTCATCACCGAGTGCAATTAGCATGGTATATTTATATATTTTTCGGGACCAATATCTCGTATAATTTGGTGGTACATATAGTACATAATGACAATTGGAATTTGAATGATTCGTGGGTGTGCTGAATAATAAATAAAATTCTTGGAGTGTCTCGAGTTGACTTCGTGAGACGTAAATGTATATTGTGTGGGAAAAGAAGAGACATTGCCTTCCCGTGATCATCATCAATACAGCGAATTATTCGGTGTGAAGAATTTGCGCAACTAGGATTCTTACAATTAGGCTTCTATAAAGCTTGTCGTGTCGACATTTTGAAGGAGAGGAGAATCTTTATCAGAGCTGCTGTTTTGATACGGAGCAGCGCTCGAGACACACATCAACACAAAGAAGATGAACAAGGAAAAAAACAAATAAGGGTGAATATTTCGTATGTAGAGATAAATCCATTACCAAACTAGCATAATTTAGTTTTCAATTCTAAACTGGAAAGCATTCATGAGCATAATTTAGTTTTCAATTCTAAAATGGAAAGTAGAGACGATAAGTCACTGAAATTTAATCTATGTTTCTTTATGAATACATGAGTTACGATATATGAAGAAGCAGATTCAATAGTCTGATTTCCAGCCGACATCCTATACATAAGAATATATGTGTACGTTTGTGTCGTGGTTTAATTAGTATATATAATACTAAACATTATATATAATAAACTAATAAGACCCCGAAGTGAAACAAGTTTTCATTTGATTTACTCCAGATAATTAGGAAATAATTTCAATTTTTTTTCTAGATTTCTCTTCTCTCCTTTCTGTTTTAGAGTTTTGAATGCAGTCAGAGTCAGTCAGTTTTAGTAGTATTTGAAATTAAAATTCATTGATAAAAGTGTTTACTTCATAAAGTTTATTACAGAAAAAAAAAACCCATTGATATATTATTTAACTAAATGGAAAAGAACCAAACAAGGAAACAGTATAATACTACACACTTTTTTTTTTTGAATTTATCTCATTTGCAGCATATAGCGTTTAGTGTCTTTTTAAGGTTTACTAATTAATAAAACTGTAATTCTACTGATTAGTTTAATAACCTTAAACTAAAGAAAATGAAAACTTGAAGGATTTTTATCGGTGATCCTCTTTATTAAAAAAAAAAAAATAAGATTAAGTGGCCATATTCATTTTTGCACTTCTCAGATTTTGGTATGAATGTCAAAAGAAAAGAAAAAAAAAAAAAATCTTAAATACTTTTAAACTAAGAATAGACCACTGCAAAGATGCATCTTTGTTTTTTTTTTGTTGAAAGTCTATATACTCGAACCGAGAAGAGAAAAGCCAATTAATTAATAATTAAAAGGAGAAGGAATTTGGTGAAATAGAAGAGAACTAATTTTGTTCGTTTTTTTTTCTCGATTTTCGGTTGTGCTTTCTGTGACTTAAGAATCTGGTGGTTGGAGAATGGCCACCCTTAAATTTTTTTGTACGAATTAACGGTTTCAGTAAGAAGATAAAAGAAACACAAATTTAAATGAATATTGTTGATTTTTGCTTCATAAAAGAAGGAATAGAGTTATTCTTAGCTTTATGCAATTATATAAGATGAATAGGTCAACATTTGCTAGAATAAAAATGTTCTCTTGAAATTTAAACCTCCAGGCCTTCTTATTGGGCGAAAGCCTGAGAAGTTCTTTCTCCTTTTCAGGGTCCGCGTTTGGCCTGGCTGGCCCATAATGAAATAGTTTTTCTTGAATTTCTTCGGTATTTTTCAGCATTTTACTTCCAAGGGAGGGATACTGGCCAAACATTGTTAGTAGTTTCCGTGATTTTTGATTAGCTTTTGTTTTTGAATTTTGAAACTTCATGGCCAGTATCAGAGGGTGGAGGACCCCGGACCATCGGGGTCAGGGCTCCACTAACATCGGGGGCCCGGGGCTGTCTGCCTCACCCGGGTTCCTTGTAAAGAGAGGTAGCGTTTTTTCCCATTTTCCCTTTTGTAGATTTTCAATTTTCTGGCTCCGTGCGTTGTCACGAGCACTGGGTCTGCTTATCCAGCCCATGTTGCAGAGCCTGGGTGGTTTCCTTTACGGAACTATGCCCCCTTTTGGTCCCTGGATATGTTTTCATATCAGTTTGCGGCTACGAAATTCATGACGGATGAATACTACGTAGCATCCCGTTTCTTGAGAGCCAACCATCCCCATTTGTTTAAAGAACCCACCCCAGCCGCAGCGAGCTAGCAAAGCGGCACCCCAGCATCCGTCGGGGTTGGTTAAAGGGTGCTCCGCTAAGGCGGACAAGTGGCCTTTACGGCCATTTCTAGGGCACCCTGCTCTCGGGGCAATTCTTTTTTTTTTGTTTTGCCTCTCTGAATGGCATCAGCCATTCCACTTTTTGACCTTAGCACTCTTGGTTCTGGACTTCGGTCTGGTTCTAAGTTGTGCTAAGGCCATCCAAATCTTAATATTCGCTACAAATGGCGCCCAACGTGGGGCCCGAAACTCGTTTTTGGGTGACCCACCAAAGTGAGAAAATACTTATGAGTTTCGACTCATACTCCCCATAAGACTTCACGTCTTTAAATCCTAATAATTCCATTCTCACTAGCAGGTCTTAGAATCGCCTCCTTTGCGATTCGATATGCTTCGTTCGAGAGAACAAACCCCTTGAATTAAGACCTGCATCGCTCGCTCTTTCCTTACTAGCCGCAAACATCCTTCCCAGTCCTATCCGGTTAAATTCAATTCCTAGTTAGTTTACCTCTTGGGCAGCTTCCTGTTGTGTCGTCTATTTGAGTTTTTTTGACTCTGGGTGCAACCTGGAGGTTGGCCGCGGATAACAGGTTGTGGTGGTATACCGCCGCTCCTGTCCCGGTCAACCGAAGGGCCCCTGCCCCACTTTATGTTGGGAAGCTGTCCCAAATTTTTATATCCTTGCTGTCTTGATCCAGCTTCGGCTTTTGGCTTGGGTTTGGTTCAGGCTGTAGTGGATTACGTGGGGTTGGCGTGGTGCCGCCTACACGTCCCTGCAGCTTGGCCAAACTTGAACCATTTGCTGAAGTTGAGTCAAGCAGCAACATAGTTGCTTTTGGTCCTTTGCTCCTCTCTTTTCGAGGAATTTCGGGTGGGTGAACAGTCCCACAAACTGGGCGATTCCCCTCTGGAAACGACCCATGTACATTTTTGAATCTTAGGCCAATGACAAACACAGCGGTTTTTGCGAGGCGTTTCCCGAGAGGAAAACCGAGTCGGTATAGTCGTACATTACTTTAGCATTGTGATGACACACACCGCGGTGCGAACCGCCTCTCGGTTTCGGAATCGCGTCGGTTGATGAGAGAAATGACCCACCGACTCGGTTTTCGAGCGTTTTTCGATGAGTTCATTGCTGCGTAGTCCGATCGAGCTGAAATTTTCTGGATGCATTGATGAATGCATGGGATAGGGGAAGGAAAATCTGATACTCCGACGTAATTTTTAACTGAACCGACTCGATAAACGCTTCTGAAAACTGCTGTGTGTGGCAGCCGACGCGCCAAACCGAAGCGTTAAACGCTTCGGTGAAACCGAACTGTCTGTCATTGGCCTTACATACCTTTGTCATCTTTTGCGTAAATTCGTTCATACTTTAACTTACTTAAATTCATTCTTACTTCAATAATGTAATAGTCACTTGGACAACATCACTTCGAATTTTGCGTCTTTATTCCAAAGTCAGCCAGCCAGCGGACCTGAAATGGGGAGGAACGGATCGGGCTCAGCTCAATGAGAGGGCCATATTTTGATACGATATATTAATTTTGTTTCTGAATCCGCATTTCGTGCGAAGAACTTAAAATTATACAATAGTTAGACACGTCCATTGCAGACGTGCATTTGAGATATTCACTTGTTTGAATACGCGCCGCGATCACGCGCGTGTCTTAGTTAGTAAGATACTTGAAAAGCAAAGCGTTTTGACGCTGCTTTAGTTTAAGCTTCTTGCCAGACGCAACTCTTATATTGTTCATTGTTTATAGAATTTCATATTTTCCTCAAGACGAGATGCCACTCACAAGGAGTAACGAGGACCTGTCCCGTGTCCAGGTGGAGGAACAATGCTCCATCTGCCAGGCTCCATTTACGCCAGACAGGGCTGCTTCTACCACCTCCTGCGGCCACCAATTTCATGGGCCATGTCTCGAAAAATGGTTAAAGACGAGGCAGGATTGTCCGCTGTGCCGTGGAGCGTTGAGACTCCCCCTGGAGGCGGTACAGGTCTCTTCGGTAGGAGCAGCCTCGGGAAAAGGCGCTCGTCCTAAAACAGGTAGAGGAGGAGTAAGGACCCGTGGGATGGACCGTCAGGAGGAAGGAATTCGGGACTTCTCGATGGAAGATCCAAATGGGGAAGAAAGTTTGGGTAAATCCCCAGATCCAAAAAGGCACATCCAGCCCACCTCGGAGGAATCAGCAGCGGCCGTTGGTGTTCGCTCCATTGTTCAAAAGGAGCTGAGCACATTTCAACAACAAATTCTGGATCTGCAGCGTACCATGCAGTCCTTATTAAACCAAGGATTTGACCGGAGCCTTCCACCACCATCCGATAGAGTTGAGTCGCCCAGACTCAATCCTAGGGCGAACTCCTTTGTGCCACTCCCTAGGCCACCTCACCAAGCTCCACCTTCTCACCGAGACCCCCATAATTATGAACCACCTCGCGGAGGGCTTCGAAACTTCCGAGACGAGCGTCTGACGCCAGACCGTATCACTACAATAATGGCTGGGTGGAATTTATCGTTCAGCGGCCAGGCAGGAAGTATGCCGGTAGAGACTTTCCTCTACCGGGTCAATGCACTGACACGCCAGCAACTCCAAGGCGATTTCCGGGCGGTCACCCGACATATTGACAGCCTGTTGACAGGTGTCGCCGAGGAGTGGTATTGGCAATACCATCGAGAAGCTGAGCTCCACGACTGGCATTCCCTGAGGGACGCCATGAGGCGCGAATTCCAAGATTTCGCATCCAATAGCGAAATCATGCGGAGGATCCGCCAGCGACGACAGAAAGTGGGCGAGTCTTTCGATGAATTTTATAGAGATCTCCGTCGCATGGCAAGCAGCCTTCCAGTCCCTTTGCACGACAATGACCTCTTGGATATCGTGCAGGGGAATATGCTCCCGGAGTTGCAGTGGCAGCTGGTGGATCGCCAGTTCATTAGCACCCAGCAGCTTCGAGAGCATGTTAAAAGGCGTGAGAGATTGGCCAAAGCTCTAGGCCAGCCAGAAAGAGTCTTCGGGACTCGCCGGCATCTGTCGGCGCTGACGGATCCGCCGGATTGGACTGAGTTGGACGGTGAGCTGGGGAGCCGGTCGAGTGAGAGACCCGCAGACGAAACATTATGTGCTGCGACAGTCCTGCCTACCTGCTGGAATTGCAGGAAGGTGGGACACAGATTTGATAACTGCTTGGAAGAAAGGCGTGTATTCTGCTACGGTTGCGGTAAGGAAAACACTTACAAACCTCATTGCGCAGTATGCCAATCAAAAAACCGCCCACCGGGAGTGCCGAATTCCAGCAAGAGCCTCCCAAACAGTGGGACACAACCCCCTCCGAATTCCAGCAGATAGACAGGACTGAGGACAGGCGGACGTCTCTCGGAAACCCTCACGATGCCTCCGACGCTTCTATATCTGCGCCCAAGAGCCCTGACAGTTTTCCCCCAGCTATAACACAACACGCACCATTGGCTTTTCTGCCATACCACCTAAGATGGCAGAAATATACGGCGGTCCGAGACCGAATTTTTAATTCCGAAATTTCACGACTAAAACCTATTCGTTCCAAAACAAAGCGCTCAACGCTGAGAATGAGAGCTTTCTATTCTCGCTTTCGGCATTGGCGTTACCAGCTTAACTGTGCCACTTTGATGGACGTGCCTTCAGGTGACGTCCGTCCATACGCGCAGGTTCTGCTGTTCGACCAACCAATTGCAGGCTTGATCGACACGGGGGCTTCCGTGAGCGTGATGGCGGCTGACCTGGCAAAGTCATTCCTCGAGAGGAACGCTTTTCATTGGAAAAGAGCTTCTCTCGGGCTGAAGACTGCAGACGGCACACAACATCAAGCCGTAGGCCGAGTGTCAGCTGACATCACGTTCAGGGGAGTTACCAGGTCCTTGACGCTCTGGATAATTCCCACTCTCAGCCAAAACTTATATCTGGGAGTGGATTTCGTGCGTCAATTCGCCTTAGCAGCAGACCTGTTTGCGCCATCCCAACAAGTCAACACCACTAGTAGCCTCGAACCACTCGACGATCACGCCCACCCTCTCTCACCGGGGCAGCGTCACAGACTTACGTCTGTGATTGCTAGCTTCCCGTCGTTCACCGTAGAGGGTTTGGGAAAAACAGCGCTGATCGAGCACGAAATCGACACTGGCGATCAGAAACCGATTAAACAGAGACACTTCTCTGTTTCGCCAGCTGTCGAAAAGCTCTTATACAAAGAGATAGATCGTATGCTCGCGCTGGGCGTGATCGAAGAGTCCAAGAGTGCGTGGTCTTCGCCAGTGACCCTAGTGGTCAAGCCCTCCAAGGTGCGCCTGTGCTTGGATGCGCGAAAGGTGAACTCGGTCACAGTGAAAGACGCCTATCCCTTACCATTGATAGACGGCATCTTAAGCAGACTCCCTAAGGCCACATTTATTACGAGCCTGGATCTAAAAGATGCCTTCTGGCAGATTCCTTTGGAGGAACGGTCAAGGGAGAAGACGGCTTTCACTGTGCCCGGGCGACCCTTGTATCACTTTGTCGTGATGCCGTTTGGTTTGTGCAATGCACCCCAAACGATGTCACGACTCATGGACAAAGTGATACCTCCGCATCTTAAGCACCAAGTATTCGTGTACTTGGATGACTTGTTGGTGATAACCGAGGCCTTCGACGAACACCTGAAGGTACTGCACCAGGTCGCATTCCATCTGCGACAAGCTGGCCTTACCATCAATGTGGAGAAGAGCAAGTTCCTCTTGCGCGAGGTAAAATATCTTGGCCACATTGTTGGTAACGGAACGATCCGGACAGACCCTGACAAGGTGAGGTCCATTATGGATTTACCTCTTCCGACGACCACGAAGCAGCTGCGGAGATTTTTGGGAATCTGCGGTTGGTATCGGCGCTTCGTCAGAGAATATGCGTCTTTGTCAACGCCACTGACAGACATGCTTTCGAAGAGGACTCAATTTGTGTGGACCGACGAGAGGCTAAATGCTTTCAAGCAATTGAAAGTGAGCCTTGCTTCGGCTCCAGTGTTGCACAGCCCTGACTTCAACAAGCCCTTCTCCATCCAATGTGACGCGAGTCAACATGGAGTAGGTGCCGTGCTAGTGCAACGGACGGAAGAAGGAGACGAAGCCCCCGTCGCCTATATGTCCCACAAATTGAATCCCGCTCAGCGTAATTACACCGTCACTGAGCAAGAATGTCTGGCAGCGGTGTTGGCAATCAAAAAGTTCCGTGCCTACGTGGAAGGTCACGAATTTGAAATCGTGACCGACCATGCTTCCCTAAAATGGCTAATGCACCAACCAGATCTAAATGGTCGCTTAGCCCGGTGGGCCCTTAAACTTCAAGGGTTTAATTTCACCATCGTCCACCGAAAGGGAAGCCAAAACGTAGTGCCGGACTCTTTGTCGCGCATGTTTTCTGCCGAGGCGTTGATGCCGGCAGAAGGCGAGGAGACTCCAATGGAGCTAGACTTAGAGTCGCCACACTTCAAAAGTGCTTCCTATACGGAGCTAGCGGCTAAAGTCCAGGCAGAACAAGACCAACTGCCGGACCTAAAAGTTGTAGACGGGTTCGTGTACAAGCGGACTGAGTATGCGACCGGAAACGGACTTCAAGACCAGTTGGCTTGGAAGTTGTGGGTGCCGTCAGAAATGACGGCAGAATTAGTGAAGGGAGCTCATGACCCACCCTTGAGTGCGCATGGTGGCGTGGCCAAAACCCTCGGCCGATTACGGCAATGGTTTTATTGGCCACGAATGGCCGCTCAAGTGCGTGAATATGTGGGATCATGCCTCACATGCAAAACCACCAAAGCCCCTTCACACACCCTTCGTCCACCAATGACGCTGCAGTCCGTTCCCGAGCGCATATTCCAGCGCTTGTACATAGATATTATCGGCCCCTACCCTAGGTCCAAGTCTGGCAACATTGGAGCTCTCATCGTCCTGGACCATCTTTCGCGGTTCCCATTCATCGAGCCGCTTCGGAAATTCACTGCGAAAGCAGTCATCGACATCCTGAGGAAGAGGATATTTCATCTTGTTGGAGTCCCGGAAAGTGTCGTGACTGACAACGGGGTACAATTTCGGTCGTCTATATTTCAAACCTTCTTACAGGAATTCGGTGTCGGACATACCTTTACCGCCGTGTATTCCCCTCAGGCTAACGCCTCAGAACGTCTTAATCGTTCCATACTGGCAGCAATACGTTCCTATATTGATCCTGCTCAAAGAGAATGGGACGCCAAAATCCCAGAGATAACCTGCGCGTTGCGCTCAGCGCCTCACGCGACGATAGGGACTTCGCCCTATCAGGCAGTATTCGGGCAACCAATGGTAACTCATGGCCGCACCTACCACCTGCTGCGGCAACTTCACCTGATGGATGACCCTGAGACCACTCTGCCACCTCCTGACCACCTGGCTCTTCTACGCCAGACCATACGCGACCTCACCACCAAAGCCCAGTCTCGCAATGCCAAGGCCTATAACCTTCGTTCCAGGTTGGTTACATACCAGCCTGGCGAAGTGGTCTTCAGGCGCAACTTCCGGCAAAGTGACGCAGCCGCGCACTACAATGCAAAGCTGGACCGGAAGTTCTTACCTAGTAAGGTAATTAAGAAGATCGGCGGTGCTTATTACCAGCTGGCCGATCAAAATGGACGATCAGTGGGCGTCTTTCACGCGAAAGACATCACTAAGTGATAGACCCACTGAGTTCACCAGTTCACGATTTATTTCCAAATTTTATTTGGAAGATCGTCCATTTGCGCCTATTTCAGGTGTCACTCCTGCCCCAATTAGAAAGTATCTAGAGATGTTCACCTGGTTCACCATTTCCTCTATCAAAGATGCTTTCGTCATTAACTTAGCATACGTGTTCACGAAATTTCCTACAATTATATTTACCCCTTTTTAATTGCTCACTAGTTCACGCAATAAATCGAAAAGATTGGATAGTAACAGACATGATCACCTGTTCACGTCATTATATTTCTCTTATTACATCCATCCTTCAGCTCTTTCCACGCACTTGCCCTTGTGGAAAGACCTGTGTTGTAGCATCCAGTAATTTTTATATTTTTCATTTAAAAATTACTGGTCACACATCTCCGACCCACACTGTATGGATCGGAGACGCTACAACATTTTTTGCAATTGAAATACGTTTCAATTGCACAAAAACAAAATCCCGCAAGTCCCCCGGGCGACCTTGTTGTTGTTTTCGCACAGCCAAGAGAAAATCCCGTTAGATCTCGTGGCTGTGCATGAGGCTTGCGAGCTGGGACGCGAAAAAACCTGACAGTCTGAGTTAGGCAGTGAGAACGACGGGTAGCGCGGTTGGCGTGGCTAAGCGGGTCGGACCGAATTGGTGGCTTTGTTGGGTCATTGGTTGAGTAGCGTTGGGTTGTGGAAGATTCTTGCTGGAGGCGAGACGGCGTGCCGAGAGCCCTGGACGTGAGACAGTGAATTTTGCGCAGGTGATTCGAAAAACGCGGTCGGGCATGTGGTGAATGAGATGCTGAAAGCACTGTGAAAACCGTCACGTCGGTTCAAGTTTAATGTTTCCTCATACTTTGGCAGAAGTATGAGGATGAATATTCGGGTTCAAGTGGTTTTTGCGTTGTTTATGACATAAAAGCTTGTTGCACGTCCGCCGTGCCAACGCGATCTGGGCCTCGTATCCCATGAACCGAATGATTGAAGTGGCAGTCTCGCGAAGTGCCTACGGGACACGAGTTCGTCATATTGCATTTTAAATAATTTCTAAACTGTGAAAAAGGTGCTATGCTGCATGGTACAAGTGGAACTAATTTGCAATGTTGCTGTGTAAATTGAAATAATCCACATGTGAGAGTCGTTGGATTGTCGGCGGTAGCGATCAGAACCACGCAAAGCACGTGGAAAAGTGTTTTCGTAAAAGACCGGTGTCGGAGGGCTGTTGAGGATTATCGAAGAATCTCGTGCTATTCGCAAATTGATTGCTTCGAGTTTAGACCGAAATCGTACAGACTATCGACAAGTGAGGAGGCTTGTTTCGTTCGGTCAGTGAATGTGTTCGTAAATATGGAACGGTCGACTGTCAACATCCAATGATAGTGTCACATAAAGTGATTTATAATTAGTGATTTTTGAAGCCATTGCACTCGAGTGCAAGCGATTACAAGTTGGCCATTATTTCATATGCAGTTGACCAGCGCGCAAATTGGGGGGGGGGGGGGGGTAACATGTGGGACGCTACGTCGCTGACGGATTTACATAAATGGAGTGTTTCAAATTAACGGTACATTTTCGGATATCACAGATGTATCTCGGTGGTAATGTGACAGCTCTCCCAAGTTAAAGTGAGGACCATTAACGGAATTTTTCTGTGCGTGGTCGAGCGTTTCGATTTATAGCGTTCTGAGCGGTGCTGATTAACTGAAACGAGTGCAGAATGTATAATTGAATGAATAGCTTAGGAGGTCGAATAGTTTCGCCTGCCAGGGGAAGTATTCTTTGTGAAGCTTTTAATATTGTGGATCCGCGCTGGCCCATTTGGAGGAGTTTTGCCGACATCTCGTTTTCATGCCTTCGGAATTAACGAGAACTGGAGAAGCTGCAGTTAATATGAGGTTGAAGTGGGAGCCACGAGTATGCTGCCCATAATTTATACTCTTAAATGTTTATCCATCTACAAGGCGTTCCTCCGATGCCTTCATGAGTCCATAAGTTGGTGTAGACATACATATACGTTTTGCGCCGAATCTAACGCCACCTAGTGTATTCCGGACAAACAGTCTTCGGATCGTATTTTGTTTCGCTGTCAATTCAAGCATTCATCACCTCAAGTTGTCTTTCATGCGGCCCCAGTGATTCGCTACAACCTGTAACTAATCTCAAAATCTGCATCGTCATAATATGTCAGCATTGCAATCATCGGGCAGCTCAAATGAACCGAACGTCAAATTTCTCGACCGCAAATTGGACAAAACGCAGCTGAAATTTATGCGAGTTGTTGAACAGCAAAATCTCGAACGAGTAACACGACTGTAGCGAATCCGACGGAATAATATCATTCTGGGTTGTTCACTGGGTGCGAGTGTATTCGGAATCTACTCGTATTCGATGTTCAGGGTGGTCCCGGAGAAGTTCCTGGACGACTTCGAGGAGCCGAAGAAGGTTTCGAACTAGAGGTACTTTTGTATAGTTTTAGAAGTATCTTGTGTGTTAGTAATTGGATGGCAAGGATAAAGTTTGGTTACATTTGATTTGATGAACTTGTCATCACCGAGTGCAATTAGCATGGTATATTTATATATTTTTCGGGACCAATATCTCGTATAATTTGGTGGTACATATAGTACATAATGACAATTGGAATTTGAATGATTCGTGGGTGTGCTGAATAATAAATAAAATTCTTGGAGTGTCTCGAGTTGACTTCGTGAGACGTAAATGTATATTGTGTGGGAAAAGAAGAGACATTGCCTTCCCGTGATCATCATCAATACAGCGAATTATTCGGTGTGAAGAATTTGCGCAACTAGGATTCTTACAATTAGGCTTCTATAAAGCTTGTCGTGTCGACATTTTGAAGGAGAGGAGAATCTTTATCAGAGCTGCTGTTTTGATACGGAGCAGCGCTCGAGACACACATCAACACAAAGAAGATGAACAAGGAAAAAAAACAAATAAGGGTGAATATTTCGTATGTAGAGATAAATCCATTACCAAACTAGCATAATTTAGTTTTCAATTCTAAACTGGAAAGCATTCATGAGCATAATTTAGTTTTCAATTCTAAAATGGAAAGTAGAGACGATAAGTCACTGAAATTTAATCTATGTTTCTTTATGAATACATGAGTTACGATATATGAAGAAGCAGATTCAATAGTCTGATTTCCAGCCGACATCCTATACATAAGAATATATGTGTACGTTTGTGTCGTGGTTTAATTAGTATATATAATACTAAACATTATATATAATAAACTAATAAGACCCCGAAGTGAAACAAGTTTTCATTTGATTTACTCCAGATAATTAGGAAATAATTTCAATTTTTTTTCTAGATTTCTCTTCTCTCCTTTCTGTTTTAGAGTTTTGAATGCAGTCAGAGTCAGTCAGTTTTAGTAGTATTTGAAATTAAAATTCATTGATAAAAGTGTTTACTTCATAAAGTTTATTACAGAAAAAAAAAACCCATTGATATATTATTTAACTAAATGGAAAAGAACCAAACAAGGAAACAGTATAATACTACACACTTTTTTTTTTGAATTTATCTCATTTGCAGCATATAGCGTTTAGTGTCTTTTTAAGGTTTACTAATTAATAAAACTGTAATTCTACTGATTAGTTTAATAACCTTAAACTAAAGAAAATGAAAACTTGAAGGATTTTTATCGGTGATCCTCTTTATTAAAAAAAAAAAAAAATAAGATTAAGTGGCCATATTCATTTTTGCACTTCTCAGATTTTGGTATGAATGTCAAAAGAAAAGAAAAAAAAAAAAATCTTAAATACTTTTAAACTAAGAATAGACCACTGCAAAGATGCATCTTTGTTTTTTTTTTGTTGAAAGTCTATATACTCGAACCGAGAAGAGAAAAGCCAATTAATTAATAATTAAAAGGAGAAGGAATTTGGTGAAATAGAAGAGAACTAATTTTGTTCGTTTTTTTTTCTCGATTTTCGGTTGTGCTTTCTGTGACTTAAGAATCTGGTGGTTGGAGAATGGCCACCCTTAAATTTTTTTGTACGAATTAACGGTTTCAGTAAGAAGATAAAAGAAACACAAATTTAAATGAATATTGTTGATTTTTGCTTCATAAAAGAAGGAATAGAGTTATTCTTAGCTTTATGCAATTATATAAGATGAATAGGTCAACATTTGCTAGAATAAAAATGTTCTCTTGAAATTTAAACCTCCAGGCCTTCTTATTGGGCGAAAGCCTGAGAAGTTCTTTCTCCTTTTCAGGGTCCGCGTTTGGCCTGGCTGGCCCATAATGAAATAGTTTTTCTTGAATTTCTTCGGTATTTTTCAGCATTTTACTTCCAAGGGAGGGATACTGGCCAAACATTGTTAGTAGTTTCCGTGATTTTTGATTAGCTTTTGTTTTTGAATTTTGAAACTTCATGGCCAGTATCAGAGGGTGGAGGACCCCGGACCATCGGGGTCAGGGCTCCACTAACATCGGGGGCCCGGGGCTGTCTGCCTCACCCGGGTTCCTTGTAAAGAGAGGTAGCGTTTTTTCCCATTTTCCCTTTTGTAGATTTTCAATTTTCTGGCTCCGTGCGTTGTCACGAGCACTGGGTCTGCTTATCCAGCCCATGTTGCAGAGCCTGGGTGGTTTCCTTTACGGAACTATGCCCCCTTTTGGTCCCTGGATATGTTTTCATATCAGTTTGCGGCTACGAAATTCATGACGGATGAATACTACGTAGCATCCCGTTTCTTGAGAGCCAACCATCCCCATTTGTTTAAAGAACCCACCCCAGCCGCAGCGAGCTAGCAAAGCGGCACCCCAGCATCCGTCGGGGTTGGTTAAAGGGTGCTCCGCTAAGGCGGAAAAGGGGCCTTTACGGCCATTTCTAGGGCACCCTGCTCTCGGGGCAATTCTTTTTTTTTGTTTTGCCTCTCTGAATGGCATCAGCCATTCCACTTTTTGACCTTAGCACTCTTGGTTCTGGACTTCGGTCTGGTTCTAAGTTGTGCTAAGGCCATCCAAATCTTAATATTCGCTACATTTTAAATTGCATGCTGCAAATGGAACCACTATTAAAACTTACGGAGAAAAACTAATGAACATCGACTTTGGATTGCGACGTAAGTTTAGTTGGTATTTCTATGTAGCAGATGTTTCACGTGCAATAATAGGAGCTGATTTCCTTTCCAATTTTAATCTTTTGATAGATATTCGAAAAAAACAGCTCATAGATAAAAACACATTGTTAGTTGCCTCTGCAAACACATGCAAAGAGCCAGCGCAAGCAATAACAACTGTAGAAAATGATATATTTAAAAAAAATTTTATCCGAAACTCCGTCGATAACTATATCGTCAAATTTTTCAACCTCGAAAGAGCACTCAATAACCCACCGAATTCTGACCAAAGGTCCAATAGTTGCAGAACGTGCACGCCGCCTCTCTCCTGAGAAATATGCCATCAACAAAAATGAATTTGAATATATGGTATCCAAGGGTATATGTAGACCATCTAACAGCCCGTGGGCAAGTCCTTTGCACCTAGTCCCAAAAAAATAAGGATCTTGGAGACCTTGTGGCGATTATCGCCGATTAAACGCTATTACCATTCCTGACAAGTATCCGGTGCCGAACGTCCAAGACTTTGCGCATATATTGTACGGTAAAAATATTTTCACAATTCTGGATTTGGAAAGAGCTTATCAAGTTCCTGTCCACGAAAAAGATGTTCCAAAAACAGCCGTAATAACACCTTTCGGTTTGTTTGAGTTTTGCCGCATGACGTTTGGACTGTGCAACTCAGCGCCAAGTTTTCAAAGATTTTTAGATACTGTTTTGCGTGGTCTTCCATTTTGTTTCGCATATCTAGACGATATTCTGATTGCCTCTAATGACATAGAAGAACACCAACAGCATTTGAGACAGCTATTAAAACGTTTGGACGAACATGGTCTCAAGATAAACCCAAACAAATGCATTTTCGCCGCTAATGAAGTAAATTATCTCGGATACCGAATCAGCAGTGAAGGTACTAGGCCTTTACCTGATCGTGTAGCGGCAATAAAAGATTTCAAGCAGCCACAGACAATATTAGAATTACGACGTTTCTTAGGAATTATTAATTTCTATAGGCGCTTCATGAAAGATGCAGCTGAGGTCCTCATTCCACTAAACGCTATGCTGACGGATTCCCGCAAGCGAGATAAAAGACCTGTGCCTTGGACAGCAATATCTGAGCAAGCATTCGAAAAGAGCAAGCAATTAGTTGCAAATGCTTCTTTATTAGTACATCCAAAAAGTGGCGCATCACTCAGGTTCAGTGCTTGAGCAATTCCAAGATAACACATGGAAACCACTAGGATTCTTTTCCAAGAAACTAAGTGATGCTCAAATGAGATACAGCACGTATGATCGAGAGCTGTTGGCGATGTACGAAAGCATAAAATATTTTCGTTTTATGCTAGACGGACAGTTTTCAATTCGGATTGTTCACATTAATGGAACAGAAAATATTGTGGCAGACGCCTTATCCCGGCCAGAAAGCGTTGAAGAAATAGCTGAGATAATTACAGCAACAGAAATAGCTGAATCACAGCGTATTGACAATGAACTGCAGCAACTTCTGCAATCTTCAAATACAAAACTTCAATTTCAACCTATTGCTGTAACCAACGAATTAAAAATGTACTGTGATACATCTACAGGAACTATACGACCATATGTTCCATCCAGCCTTAGAAAACAAATTTTCAATCAAGTACATGGTCTATCTCATCCAAGCGGGCGAGCCACCAGTAAGTTGATGCGAAAAAAATATGTTTGGCCCAATATTGAAAAGGATATTTTGAGCTGGTCGAAATCGTGTATACAATGTCAGAGATCGAAAATACATCGACATGTTAAAAACAAACCACAACAATTTTCCAAAGTGGATGGTCGATTCCGGCACGTACACATGGATATCGTAGGGCCGCTACCACCATCAAACGGATTTGTTTATTTGTTAACGATTGTTGATCGTTTTTCACGTTGGCCAGAAGCTATTCCGATTCGAGACATGACAGCCGAAACAATAGCTACAACTCTATACAGTGAATGGATATCTCGATTTGGTGTTCCTGAAACCATCACTACAGACAGAGGATCGCAATTCGAATCATCACTCTTCGATTCTCTTATGAAACTCATAGGATCAAAGCGGACACGAACTACAGCCTACCATCCGGCATCTAACAGCATGGTCGAACGCTCCCTACAACGGAATAATGTAGGGTGACCACACTGACAGAACTTTGCTAGTTCAGTTGTTCACCACAATATCGAATTGGCACTTTACCCAAAAGGAGACAGAAGAAAACGCAGTCACTCACGCGACGTCCGATCGTAAACACTGTCTATGTTAATTTGTGATACTTGTTTTATAAATAATCTTGTCTTGAATAAATGTTACATTAATCGCGATATACATTGTTCTTTGATTTATATTCATAAATTATACCTGCAAGCTAACAAAAATCATGTGGGGGTCGTACAATATCGTAGCTACTAAGTACCTACTCGAATTGACGCGAACTGACTGCAAACGGCTGGTCGGCATCATTACCGGCCACTGTCTTGTAGCAGCTCATGCCATGAAAATGGGACTCCTAACCAGCGACACCTGTAGGAAGTGTCAAGAGCCGGGAGTCTCGGAAACAATCCAACACCTTCTCTGCCACTGCCCGGCACTGGGGAGAACCAGGCAGCGCTGCTACGGTGAGCCCTGGCTAGTGAATCTCTCACATGTAGCAGAGCAGAGGCTGAATGACATACTTCAGTTCGCAAAAAAGTCCGGGGCCTTCGATGGCCGTTTGGACTGAACTTTCCTTCTCCGGGTCCATTTATCTGGTATCACTACGAACCAATCGGTCTATGTGTGGCCCTGTGCCAGCCAGTTGAACCTAACCTAACCTAGAGGGGACTTTTACATCATTTCTTTCGAACAGGTCAAAGTGAATGAAGCGCGCAGACAATAATCGCAGCTATCAAACATTACAAGAAAATAAAAGGCTCCACTAACACATATAGAAACTGGCAGATTGTGAGTTTATACATAAGAAGGCATGTTGAAGCATTTGGTTTGTAGGTGAAATCTGCGGCATCATATTCGGATGCTTCCGAATAATTGTAATTGTTCTAAAAGCGGATGTTTATGGTATTGTTTCCTTTAACTACAGTGTTCGATTTATAAAGTGTTAGTAAGACTCTGGTAGACTCATTGTTAAGGTTTATCTTTTAGGCTTTCCTATTCATTGGTGATTGTTTGGAACAATTTTTCAGGTTCCCATTTTTTACTAACAGAAAAACTATTCGTGTTGTAATTAGTGATGGCCGTTTCTGTTGTTTTGAAAAAACGCAAATTAACCGTTTTTTTTAAACAACTGTTTTTTAAAACTGTTTAAAAAAAACCAGTTTGTTAACGACAAGAAAAAAATGTATGCTATGCGACAAAATAAATATTTGAAATGTAGGATTCAATTAAGAAACATCGTTCATAGTTTGAATTCAGTACAATGAATTTTTACGTAATATGTTTTTCTTATATATATTTTATGTATTATGTCTTCCATCATCGTATCGTAAACATCCATTGCTAGTACTAAGAGCTTCCAAACTGAATTGATACTTGTATTGTCCCAATTTTACAATATATTATCATTGATCAACTGTATAATCATACATCAATCAGTATACATGGTTGTAAAGAATCAACATACATGGTCGTATACCATCGAGAACTGGTTCTTGGTAAGCAGCATTCAAAACAACAACAACTGTTGTTGTTTTCAATGCTACCAACCCTAACCAGCTCTTGAACGAGATCCAAAAATACGCACGTAATAGATCTGACAACCTGGTATTATATAGGGTTATTCATTTCATACTTTGCCTCTGAACATCTATTTCCCGCAGCTAAACAGTTTGTCGTTAAAAACCAGTCTGCTGATACGAAACAGCTCGCCGCTGCCAAACAGTGTTTCTCTACCAAACAGTTTGTCGCTGGGAAAAAGTTTTTCATTCGCAAACTGTTGTAAAACAGTTCGTCTTGGAAAAACGGTTCGTTTTTGAAAAACAGGTAGTTTTAGAAAAATGATTGGTTTTATTATTTACAAATGGGTAGGCACGTCAGGATTCTGTTTGTGAATTTATAGCTTTCATTGATCCCCCTTTTCTGTGATATGGAAGCAATGACTTAAAAATTCGTGTCGCGTTTGCGTGCTGTTTTTGGTAATCTGATCGGTTTTTGAATTCTAACCATATTACTATTCAGTTTTAGAACCACTATCAGGCGGCTTCACTTTGTCCGCCTAGGTCACGTAAAATGCAAAAACCATAAAGATTTGTACTAGTACTAAAAGAATGAAACTAGCATTAAACAAAAAAATGAAAATTGAAAAATACATGTTTGGGGAACTATGAGGAAGCTCCGGGAAAAGATAGGATATTTTGGTAAAGTGTACGTCAAGTAATCAAATAAAATTGTTATTCACGCACATCTTTCGCAAACCAGCCTTATATAATTTTGCGTCGCAAATATGCCGCCTCTCGCTCTTTTCCTCAGTTTTTGTCAGCAACAGTAGAATATGATGCAGACGCCAAAACTACTACATTAATTGATTCCTTATTCATTTTGCACTTTAGAATTGCACAACGCGCTCAATAAACAAACAATTGAAGTACTTAAAATTTGTGACCCGTCTCCATTTTCAAAATGTCCGCTCCAAAGAATAACTAGCGTCCCCCTTTGTTTTCTGCGAGCGAATCCACCTCATTCTTCATGACCCACCCACCCCAGCCGCGTAGAGCTAGCAAAGCAGCCTAACAGCATCCGTCGGGTTGGATTAAACGGTGCTCCGCTTATGCGGACGAGGGGTCTTCACGGCCATTTCTAGGGTACCCTGCTCCCGTGACACTTCTCTTTTTTTTTAGTTGCCATTGTCGATAGTTCGCCATCACATTTCCTGCTTGTCAGGCCCTCGTCTGGACTTGGGTTCAGTTGATGCGCCTGCTAGCAACACTCTCACCGTTAAAACCGCTACATATCTTGCAAGTTCAAGTACAAATTTATGAAAAGCAAAATTAATTTTTAATTAAAATGTTACGTTATTCATTAGTTACAATAACTAAGACTGTAAGCTCAGTGATAGTATTAGTACCAGAAAGTATAGTAAGATAGTACCTTTGTTGCATTAACTGTACTTACAGTTTTCTTTAAACCAGAAAATGAATGTTTGACTAGCTTGAAATATTACCTCGCTTTCTGCTATGCAATAAACATTTCAGCTAGCCTCTTTGCTAATCAAAGCTACCAAATACTTTATAGCTGTTTTTAGTTTTTCTGCTTTTTACTTTCATATTTTAATAATTGATAAGCAGCTAGTATTATTTTTCAACTAAGATACAGAAAAGGTTTGGTACTTACAAAAGTATACTTCGATCAAATTTACGGCCTAGTTGAAAGTCAGATGCACTCTTGTGACTTGTTGTGCTTTTTTGCAGATTTCCAACGAATTTATCTGTAAGGGTTAAAACCCTATTTATGTTCAAAGAAATCAATAATTAATTTTCATATTTCGATGTAGCAACAAATATTCTAATCCAGCTCTTCAACGATACAAGGAAAATCATTTATTATTTCGATTATGGAAACGACACTTGTTCATGCCAATATATTTAGTACTTATTTCACATCAGTTCCACGGGTAAATCACATCCGGTATAGGCGTCATTTGATATACAATACTTCAGAACCTGCTCCCAGTTTTTATCCAAACGTAGCAGATGTGGATTGCCGAATATGATTAACAGAGCGCGAGCGCGTGAGATGGCCACGTTAAGACGTTTGTCACTTCGAACAAAACCTAGCGAATGTAGCACATCCGTTTCAATTAACGATTTACGTGAGCGCACTGTTGAAATGAGAATTATATCACGTTCCTGAAATATAAATATACGGAGTAGTATTAATTTTGGAGATTTGGTTTGGCTGCTCTGGGTGTAAAATGTACTAGACCAAGCAAAATTGTTACTACTAAAACTATAATTACTTACTTGACCTTGAAACTCCTCTACTGACCCAATTTTTGGAAGATTCACGTCTGCTTCAATAAAAATATTTCTTATAGCCTTCACTTGCTTTTGATATGGAGTTATTATTCCAATATCCTTTGAGATAATTTTCTTCTTGTACAGCTTCAAAACGAAAAGAAAGATCTAAAAATGAACAGACAAATACTGATGTGTTTTTTTGGAAATATATAGAAAACCTACGCTTTTCGCTTCTGCGGGATTAAACCAAGAAGGTGAGTCTTTCTCTTGTTTATTCTCGCCGCGGACACCAAAGAAAAATACTCCATGACTGGAAGGTCGACTTTCCGATAGTGGTAAAACGTCTCCTAACGTTCGAAGAATTTGAATTTCTCTGCATGAATCTTGATTTATCATGGCCCGCAGCTCAGAGTCATAAAATAAATCGTTGTACAATTTTAATACACTAGGAACAGCGCGATAGTTGTAAATCAGCTTAGTGACTAATCTGGGGTCATATCCGCAATCTGGAAATCGTTCAATATCCTTTTTGTAAGGCATCCGATCTAAGATTCGTTGAAGAAAACTTGTATCAAGACCCTTCTCGGCGGCGTATTTATTTAAAATTATTGGCCCTAGTTGCAAAGGATCGCCAACCAATATTACTTGGCCCGAATATTGATTGACCAGCGATATAGGAATCATATTTTCAGTCTCAATGCACTGCCCAGCCTCATCAATCAAAACATGGGTGAAATGGTCCTTTGCAAATCCCATCTGCATCAAGCTTCCTAGTGCGATGCAAGTCCCTATAGTGATTCTGTGACGTCCTATATGTTTGAGTTGGCATTTGAGTTTAAGTCCGGAATCAGTAACAATCATCTACGAAAACATGTACAAATATCTCATTATAAATGCCTTTAAGTAAAGGCAAATTATTACTGCGCTCTCTATCAATACATATAGCAAATAAAAATAAGTACATTCTGCTCAATAATAAACAATTCCAATAATTTTCTTTCAAATTCATTGAGGAATCAATACATAGTAGTTTTATCACCACAGAAGTAGATCTTAGGACCTGACCACTGGAACATCATGTACGATGATCTGCCGATGGATGGGTTCCATGGTAGGTTACGCTGATGACGTCACAGCGGTAAACATTTCCAGATCTACCGGACCCTACCAGATCTACTAACTTAGATTTAATTAAGTCATGAGGAGAGTAGAGCGGTGGAAGACCAAACACGTCCTCCAACTGACGGTTTCAAGAACCGAAATTGGTATGCGGAGGATACCAACTGTCATACCCATTACAGTGCGCGTCTAGCTACGACGAGGTCCAGACCAGCAAGTCGGTCAGTTATCTGAAAGTGTCGCTGGACACCGCACTAACGCAGATGAGCCCGCTATGATGATATCGAAAGTAATCCCGATAGATCTATGAGCGCGAGAGTGCAAGGAAGAAAACGTCGCTCGCTCAGAGCCGGATAGAAATGAGACTCTGACGCGCGCGTATGCAAATCCTCCAACTTTGGCAACAACGTTGGGGTGAAAGTGATAAAGGACGCTGGACGACTAAGCTTATTGGTCTTATTAGGCCTTGGCTCAGCCGTAGGCACGAAGAGGTAAACTTAAGCTTAAGCCAATTCTTGACATAGCAACGTTACTACAGGAAATACCTGAACAGAATGGATAAAGTCTGTACACCGCACTGCCGCTATTTCGCGATTGAGCTCGATGATACTCCGCGCACATTTTTTGAGTATAGTTGCTTCGCAAGTTTGAAACGCTCAATACTGGGTTTTTACGCTCGGGCTGGTCTCGCCTGAGACGATCGTGAATGAAATGCTGCGAAACATGGAGAACTGGAGTCTCAACGTACGTTGCGACAGGAACAAAGGGATGAAGCGAAAAGAAAATTGCCTTACCCACCCAGGAGCTATAGTAGTTTTTGAAGTCCATGGTGCTTAGGCGGAAATTCGTGGGCTTGCAGATAGTATTTTTTTTGGAAGTCAACCCTCAAATACTTCGCGGTCTGATAGCTAAGCCGGAGATCTGATAAGCAGATTTTGTTTGACCATCTACACTAGTGGGAAAATAATAGTGCTAATAAATAATAGTGGCAGTCAAATAGTAGCATAGGCCACGGGGGCGTCATCGGGTGCTGGTTACCGACGAAGCAATTGAAATCCCGAGAAATGCCTGCTGGAAACAACATCTACAGCTCTGCTACTGAATCCTACCTTCGACCTTCCCGAAGATGTGATTTTACAATTTCACATCGGATGGCTGCCGGGAGCCTTCATGACATTTCAGATCATGAATGTTGCCAACGAAGGAGGGTGAGGGCGAGTTTCCCGCGCCTTAAATCGGGAACATTAACCAGACTGGCCCTCCAGGCTGGGGGTTGGGCAATGGGCCAATAACCCGTTCCCGTAAAACTTGACTTATTCAGGAACCTGATACTTCGCCTCGGATACTTGGATTGGATCAACGGAAACGACCACGCAAACGAAATATGGACTACTCTATTGGAACCTGGAACGTGCGAACCCTGTACAGACCGGGGGCCATCAAAGCCCTCCTGGAACAAGTCACTCACTATAAAATAAACATTCTCGCTGTCCAGGAAACGAAACTGTTTGGTGCTGAGATAATGGACATGAATTTGTACACAATCTTCAAAAGCGGAAAGTCATCTAGAAGTCACGAATTTGAGTGGCCTTCATTGTGGACAAAAAAATAAAACCGCAAATAATCGATTTTAAACCTGTCAACGAAATATTGTGTGCAATCCGCATTCGTGCAAAGTTTTTTAACGTTTGGCTCATTAACGTTCACGCCCCTACTGAAGATAAGGATGAGGCAGTGAAAGATAATTTTTACAACCTTCTGGAAAGGCTATATGATTCACTGCCATCAAATGATGTGAAAATCCTGCTGGGCGACTTCAACGCAAAGGTTGGAAAGGAGGAAACACATCGCGGAACGACCGGCCAATTTAGTCTCCACGACCTATGCAACGACAATGGACAACGACTTGTCGACTTTGCGAGTAGCAGAAACCTCATCGTAAGCTCCACGTGTTTCCCACATCGCGACATTCACAAAAGGACATGGGCATCCCCGGACGGCCGCACCTTTAATCAGATTGATCATATTCTGATTCAGAAAAGGTGGGCCTCCAGTATTTTAGATGTGCGAACCTTCCGTGGGGCCAACTGCGACTCCGACCACTACTTAGTGAAGACTCGATATCGATGTCGAATATCAATGTCGTATGAAGCCAGAGCAAGTTCAAGACCCAAGTTCGATGTCGTCAAGCTTCAAAATAAGACGGTGGAAGCCGAGTATAAATCTGCTCTGGAAATGGAACTAGCTTCCACGCCTAACACGTCTATCAACGAAGTTTGGACTACGATCAAAAGCGCAGTGGATGCAGCAGCCGAAAAAGTAGTGGGATACATAGCCGGGCAACGCAGAAATGAATGGTTCGACGAGGAATGTCAAGCCGCGTTGGACGAAAAGAATGCGGCCTACAAAATCCACATTGAACGACCGACTAGAGCCAAGAAAGAAAAATATGACGATCTTCGGAGAGTAGCTAATAGAATAATTAGACGTAAGAAACGGAAGCATTTTGACAGCATGCTGATAACATGAATGACAACTTTATGGCTAACAACACTCGACAAGCGTACAAAGTAGTGAGGCACTTAAAGCAAGGCTTTAAACCACGAACTAGCCTATGTAGGGCTCCCGACGGAAGCATCATAAGCGGCTCAGAACAGGTGAAGGAAAGATGGGCGTCCTACTTCCAGCAATTACTAAACGGAAATGTCCCCGCACCCGACGAATCGCCATCACTAATTGGTACATACCATGACAGTGCCACATCTCACCCTCCTACACTAGATGAAGTCCGGCAGGCCATGGACCGCTTGAAACCCAACAAAGCACCGGGCATCGATGGGATCCCCGCGGAGCTCCTGAAGACAGGCGGGATTTCCGTTTTAAGGGCTATCCATGGATTGGTGACAGACATATGGCAACAGGAAACGATGCCGGATGAGTGGCGAAAAAGTGTTATATGTTCCATTCACAAGAAAGGAGATAAACTGCTATGCGAAAACTACAGGGGCATATCACTACTTTGTACGTCGTACAAACTCTTGACAAAGATTTTAGAGTTAAGGATTTCCCATCACGCTGACAAAATTCTTGGTGAATATCAAGGTGGTTTCAGACGTGGAAGATCGACAACTGACCAAATATTTACGGTCAAACAAATTTTGGAAAAATGTTGGGAATTCATTGATGTCCACCAAATATTCGTCGATTTCAAACAAGCGTACGACAGCATCAACCGAACTGCATTATATAACATCATGCTGCAGTTCGGAATCCCAGCAAAGTTGGTACAACTGGTGAAAATGACCATGACCGACTCCACGTCACAAGTGCTGATCCAGAATAATATGACCAACTCGTTTTCGACGAATACAGGGCTAAAACAAGGGGATGGATTAGCTCCGGTACTCTTTAGCCTAGCGCTTGAATATGTCATCAGAAAAATCCCCGTTGACACGAGAGGAACTCTACTATTTAAGTCGACACAGCTAGTAGCTTACGCTGATGACATCAACATTATGTCACGTTCGTTCAATGACGTCAAGGAACTATTTGTAACTTTAGACGAAACCGCCAAGGAAGTTGGTCTTCAAATTAACGAACAAAAAACAAAAGTTATGACTCAATCAAGGAAAAGGACGCCAATAAGACAAAACATAACAATAGGGGACTATAATCTTGAAAATGTGGACAACTTCGTGTACCTAGGGACGAACCTCTCGAAGGATGGGAATGAGCTTGACGAAATCAAACGACGGATTCAATTAGCCAATAAGACATTCTTTTCGGTGCTTCCCATTTTGAAATCTCGATGCGTACACAGGAATACGAAGCTTCGCATCTATAAAACAATTATTAGACCTGTGCTATGCTACGGAAGCGAAACCTGGACAATGACCCAGGCGTCTGAAAAAGCCTTGAATACGTTCGAGAGAAAGGTATTGCGAAGGATCCTCGGTCCAATACGGGAAGAAGATGGATGGCGAATCCGATACAACAACGAGCTGTATACCATATATGACGAGGCGGAAGTCTCTACCGTCATACGACTACAAAAATTACAATGGGCTGGCCACGTCGAACGAATGAGCGACAATCGAATCCCCAAACGGTCTCTCAAGGGGCGAGCGAGCGGAGCCAGGCCAGTCGGTAAGCCACGCAAGCGCTGGGAGGATTCGATCGATGCCGACAGCAGGTTACTTCTGGGAGCACCGAACTGGAGGACGCGGTCACTGAACCGAGACGAATGGAGGCGACGTATTAAGGAGGCGAAGGCTCGACTCGGGCTGTAGTGCCCCGATGATGATGAATAAATAATAGTAATAATCATAATAATCTTAACAAATAATAATAATAATGTTACAGACCAAAAATAATGCTAGCGAATAATAATAATAATATTGGTGGTATGGATATTTGTAATAATTATTATGGCCGCTGCCATTATGGGAACAACTGAATGCAGGATTCACAAGTGCAACGCGGTAATTTGTATTGATAAAACAAATATATTTAAAATGGAGTAAATCTTTTCGAAATGGTTGACACTAATATTTGTTAAGGATTATTAAAGGTGTTATAGAGCTAGTTTTTTTGTAGAATCTCTGATTTGAATAGCAGTTCAATGATGCTCACACACTAAGTTACACAGTAGAATACAAATTTGTTGCAATGTTATTGGACAGTAGTTTATTCAACTTACCGAATCTCGATTTGTTCCTTCCATTGCTATGTCCACTGTTGCACAGTATGGTTTCAAATGGTCCGGAATCAATTCCTTTTCAATTAAATTTTGGGAAACCAAACGCACAAAGTCACCAGGTTTTAAAGCCCGACAGCCAATCAAACGTGTTGCTATTAAATCCGCTGAGCTGTTTGAAGGAGTTGAAACCAATAGTCGACTATCCGGTAGCAATGTTGCCAGTTGCAATATAATTTCGATAAGGGTAAGCGTTTTTCCAGTTCCCGGAGGCCCATATATAATATACGGCATGGGTCTAGCTTCACCTCTCAAAATGTTTTTAACTGCTATCTTTTGTACATTATTTAAACTTTCGTTAAACCATTTCACCTCAGCAGAAGTAGATTTAACAATTAAGTTTAAATTATCACTTAGCGTAACTTCCAGTTGAGGTGTACTCTGAATGTTTATCTTATTTGGGAACAAAAAATTGGGGCCCAATTGGTGGAACGCTTTCTTCAGAGCATAATGCTGCTTGCGAAAAGAGAATCTAGAAAAATAGAATTCTACCCTATAATCTTCTCCGTTGTATTTTGATTGGAAACCGGGATTGAATTTGAGTAAAATACGATCGAACAGTACTTTGTGAATAATTCCTTCATAGCATCGTTTGTCAACTCCTTCCGCCCAAGGATTCGTCACTCGAATGCTATCGCCAAGCATAAGAGATGGTCTCTTCTCTGAGAGATTATCAATTTGGAGCCCTAAATATTCATTGTCTCTAGTAAAATGTGCGCGTTCTCTGTCGTATTGCCTTATCTGGAGGAAATATTCGATTTCTTCCAAATGAAGTAATGTCTGTAAGCGAACACAATAGTTTTGATACGACAAATGTTCACTTAGGCACGGGTATAAGTCCTCTACTTGAGACGACATTTCACAAATATTTTTTGAAGTCAACACAGTATTTCTTAATCTTTCAGGACATTCAAACAAACCGATTCTATTTGCAACAAACTTCGGTGCTTCAAGTGTATGAACGCCTGGTACGAAATTACCCCTTTTCGACCATACTTGATGAGCGTAACTATAATCTTTCTTATAAAATTTAGTGTTTTTATCTTTGCTGTTTATTGTGCGTTTTTTGTTTTCAATATCCCTTTCACCAACTTCGATTGCGATTTCTCGTGCAATTTTAAAGTTTTCAAATGTGAACAACATTATCTCTTTGCTATAGCCAAAAATTTGCGCTCGTGCTCTGATGTGAAATACTTTAGATTCTCCTGGGCTGAGACAGAATTGCTCGTTTAACTTCGGTTCAGTTACATTAATTTGCGAATGACATTTTTTCCCAAGGAAACATATCTTGGTTATTTTGCGCATTTCCGGACTGTTGTTTTTTACAATCAATTCTCCGTCTTTCTGTTCATTTAAATGTTTAAAATTAAACTGACAGTTATCAGTTATTACGACACCTTCCTTGCTTTCGAGTAATTTCGAATTTGAGTCTATATTCACTGACCTAAATGCAGGCTTATCAAGTAAAATCACGCTAGTACATCGCCACATATACTTTCCCTGTAAAAAAAATTATTTACTTCATATATAATTAAGAATAATTTGATTTACCTTTTCGCTTTCAACTACGTGGACACTCACGCGGTCATCTCTTGATGGGTTGTAGTTGGATGGCAAAACATCGAACGGAAAGAAAAATTCATTGTTCACTAAGCCCCAAGACTCTATTGCGTTAACTGTTGTAATAATACCCGTTACTTTTTTTGAACGAGCAGCATGTATACTGATCACTTCTAGAATTTCACCAGTAGAGTCTACGAAAGTTTGATCTGTCTGTACATTGCATGTTAAGTAAACACGATCGCCAATTTGTAGAGTGTAAGCAATCGTTACAGTGTCTAGGTCTATATCAATTTTGTCATAATCAGTATCGACTGTTACAAAGTTTTTGCTTCGACTAGTAACCTGCCCCAAAAAGCTGCGCTGGTGAGTGCTGAAATATTCAGGATCATCAAACGATTGGGTGGCAACTGCTGTATTTTCCTGTAAAGTAAACCAAAAAAAAATGTATAGTTAAGATAAGTTAAATATCAATACGCAATACTGTTTAAAGATGTTGCTTATCTTCAACCTGAAATATCGTTTGCTTATATTGAATTTGAAGCAATTGCCTGACTTTAATACTAATAAGGATATTTTAAAGTAATATAATGTTACGACAACTCTCGGCGGTATATTTATAGATAGCGCCATTCACAAAATTTACAATGGATGTGCCTGAGTGTGGAGCTATCCCAGAAAACGTGCGTTCAGCTCTTTCACCTACAGTTATAGAAACTTTTCCGTGTGTTGATTCATTTTCCAATGAGAATTTCTATTTTCTATTTCTCAATGAATATAAATACTGCTGTAGTACTGATAAACTCCTGAGCAGGCTACCTAATTTCAGTAGTTTTTCAGACACGCTAATTCGTTTCTTACATGTTTACGGTTCCATTTTTACAATCTACTTTAATCTCCTTCTAGATCGGATGTTGAAAATGACGTTATTGAGTTTTGCAGTAATTAAAATTTAGACAGTGCTTCAAATTCAAGTGATTGTGAAAGTGCTATCAGAAAAAGTCGGAGCAGCAAATCAGAAATTAGTAATATGTCCTTACACATCCAAGAAAATGGGGTTTGCGTCATAGCGTTCCCTTAAATCATGTCGATGATTTGCTTAAAACATAATTAAAATCTGGTATTGAAAATCGATCACGTACCGCACGAAAACTACTAAAAACTAACCAGTTACCACTTGTAACCAGGACTGTTTTACCAGAGGAGTACTTTCATTATGGAATCGAATCTAATCTAAAATGTGAAAATTTTTATATAATTATATAATTTAAAATTTAATATATATTGAAATTTAACAAAATAAAAATGTAATATCAAAAAAGATTGTGTTATGGTGGATATCGATATTGATAGTCTGAGCCCTTTTAAGAGGTCACTAAGGGTACTATGGCCAATACTAGGCGCCCTTGTCGATTTTCCACATCTGCCTCCATTTTTAATAGGGTGTTATTCTGATTTAAACAAGCCAAACAGTCTTGATGATTTTCTAAAAGATTTCATTCAAAAATTGCATACCTTGAAATTAAATGGTGTTAAAATTGGCACAAGTCAAGCAATCAAACAATTTGACATTATGATATTTACTTTTGATGCTCCTGCAAGAGCATTCATAACGGGTGTTAGATATCATACGTGTTAGATATCATCCAAAATGCCAGGTAGAAGAATAGCCTTTCAAACTACGCAAGGAATTGCAAGGGCGGGCAAGTCGTTTGATGATAGAAGTATTAAGTCATATCACAGTAGTGAAAACCGGGTTAAAAAAAAAGTGTTACTGGTTCCAAAATATGTGCTGCATCCAATGCATTCAATCGATTTCGGAATCACCAAGAAATTGTTAACACACATGATGAAAAATTAGGCCGATGGTAAATTCGTCAATGTAACCGCTACCAAAAAGAAATTTTTTTTTAATCACTCAACATTTTCCATTTTAGATCGCCAGGAATTCCAAAAGTCTCGGCGATATAAGCTTATGAAAGGCAACCGAGGTCAGACATTTTTTATTCCGTGTTGGGGTCGTAGCTTTGAAAGACTAAGTATATGATGACCTTTATTATCATGTTGTATTTCTGCAATTCTTCATACTTCTGCTACCCTGCAATCGGTCTTTAACCAATTCAGTAGAAGTTGCAGGTGAAATGCTGCAAGACTTTGTCAAAATATTTCCAGTCCTGTATGGCGAAGATAAAGTAAGCTTCAATATTCACTGCTTGATTCATTTGACAAACTGTGTTAAGTAGTTTAGGCCCTTAGATAGTTTCTCAGCTTATAAGTATGAGAACTATATGCAAGTAAAATAATTTCTAAATTCGATTTTATCAAAGTATCTGTAGCCTTTACTGTCGTATCAAAGGCGCTATCTCCATAAAAGCTACAGGATCTGGTAGCCACTACGGCAAAGAATGTATTTTTCGCTATTTCTTCGTCAAAATATCGCCATTGTTTGAAATGCCTGTTCAATCTTCCATAGCGTTACGTTTTTTTTACGAAGAACTAGAAACGGAGTTGGGACATTTTTTGAAAGGAGGATTTGTCAAATAAATTCTTTGTCATACCTTTAAACGGAGGACAAGTAATCATTCCCATATTGCACGATTATTTTAACGAATTCAAAAATCTTAGAAGTGCTGACCACTTTCAAACAAAAATAATATCTTAACAGTGCCTTCAGTCAAACATTCACGACATTCGAAAGAAAAGCATCCATCACACCAAGATAGCTGCGAAAGTTCATTTTTAATCGGAAAAAGAAAATATATTGAGCCAGCGATAATTGGAAAATATGTTGTGGGTGCTAAATACGGTCATAATTGTACAACGGTTTCAAATTAGATCCTTCAAGAATTGATAACAGGGCAAAAGTACATCCAGGATACGCAACAGAGGATCTTGGAAAGAATAACAAATTTGGAGGTGGAATTCAATTCATTCAGAATACTTAAAAATTACGGTAATTTAATTTTATAATTTAAAAAAAGCATTATATGAATTAACAGTCGTTTCGTACGCATGAGACGATATAGTCTCGTTTTTATACCTCACACCTCGGGAGAAACTTCTTGGCCCGAAGGTTAATTGATATCCTGCCTTAAAATAAACATTCTTGGCACAATGTTTGTTTAACTCTCGCCAAAAATCACATTAACATTCTTAGTGCCAATGTTTGTTTCACTCTTAGGAAAAATTATTTTTCATTACTCCTATGGATAGGCATTATCTGTTTCGATTCGTTTATTCATCTCTTGTGAATAATTATCTATTTCCCCATAAATCGATTTTCTCATTCCTGTTTTGCCATATAAGGTAATATTCCATCGAATTTTGAAACGATGAGCAATGTGTGGTGAGTGGCAGAATAACGCGATGAGGAGAGTCAGTCTAGTTAGGACCGTAATGGAGAGCTAGTCGGTCTCAGACCGTGAAAGGGCAGTTTAACATGAGTCGTGGTACGTATACTGGGTGAAAAGGAGAAGCTTATGATCAGCTTCCAACCCCGTATCTAAAGTCGATCGATCTATTTTCGCAAAAAAAAGGAAAAAAAACTACGTGCATAATCGCGGGCGCACCATACGTTCCATGTGAAACCTTATCTGGCGATGCGGCATATCACTATATACGGACATCCATACGTGAACATAACGTGCATGTACAAGAGTGTAGTGTGTCGTATGAAGAAATGAAAAAGTTAACGTGATTCCAGGAAATACGGGGAATTCGAGCGGCAATGCAAATGATGCATACTACCTACAGACTGGATACTACTAATGGATGCCGCATTAGAGTGCCCATCGTAGGGTGTCTGGATTTAAATAATATATATTTCTGTTTCATTGTAGAATACCACTTTTATCTTCAATTTTATCGTCTTGGTGCTGTGGTGGCAAATCCTCGGCAGGGATTCGGTTCCGGATTGCTTTGGCCTTCTGCCAGCCGTCATCGAACCATTACACAGTTACATAGAAAGAAGAAGAGGCAACCTAATCAGCTAGTAACAAATTATTACGGGAAAATATCGTCATTTGCAAACTCGTGCACAAAAAAATTAAAATGTGTATCGGAGAAGACTAAGATTACATCGATGTAGAAATACAATCGATATTACCTTACCTTGCCCGTGGTGACACTATTCCCACATAATCTACTACATTGTAAATAGAATCCACACACTGTATACTTTCTAATTTATGTAAATCTTAGTAAGTAAGTAAAATTGTAATTACAAACTTCATACATTTTAATTCAGAGGATAACGATTGTCGTTGAGTAAAGACATTAAATCAGTAGAAATTAATTCAACCTGTATTAGATAAACTACATATAATTTAAGAATTAATCATTATTAAATTTTTGTCAATCTCAAAGTCTCTTATAGAGTTATTATTTTTTAAATAATAAATGGTAATTAGAATTAATTTATAATTCTCTTCCGTACCTATGAATCTCTAATAATAAGAGGTAGCTACAATTGATGACCCCAACGAAGAACATTCTAACGAAGAACATCCCAACGACTGGCGGACGATTACGACGCATCGGTTCGCTACCACGAGGGTCAACACCCGTCGCCTCGGTAGTCACAACAGCCATGCGATGCCGCACCAACTAACTGCCGACTCGAAGGACATCGAAAATTTAAAAAAATAAACGGACCCGTTTTTATTGAAGTCCTCAAAGGAGGACATTTTCAACTAACGCAACAGAAACCCGATCAACAGCAACAGAAGCTGGTCAACAACAGCACCATGTTCATCAACAACAACCTCTTCAACAATAACAACCTGTTCAACAACAACAGTCTATTCGGCAACAACCGATTCCACAACAGAACTTAAAAAAAAAGATAAGAAGAAGAGAACAAAAACAGCTAAGTAAATTTATTTTTAATCTAAATATTAGATTGTGATTTCATTATACGAGTATATTGTATTTCGCTATAAGCTACACAAAACTTTGCAATATAATATTTAATAATATTTCTCTGCCAGTCTTAATTTCAAAGGCAATTATTTCACTGTTAACCTTTGTTCATACGGTATCAAGTAGTTCGGTTCTCAAGTAGTTCGGTTCCCAAGTAGTTCGGTTCTCAAGTTTTCGGTTCACAATTTTAATTAAGTCAAGATGGCTGAGTCTGATCATCAGCTTAACATGAACATCTCTCCAGAAGTCAGTACGGTAGCTACTAAAACACCTCCGTTTTGGACTGAGGATGCAGACCTGTGGTTCAGACAGCTCGAGAGCCAATTTTCTACCGCGAAAATAGTTACGTCTGTAAAAAAAATTTAATTATGTCGTTCCGACTCTTAGTTCTAAAGAATTGAGAGTCGTCCGCGACATATTAGATAATCACAATAGTGAGGATCCTTCTTATGACATCAAGCAGGCTCTAATAGCAAGGTTTTCATCAAGTGATTCTTCGAAGTTGAATCACTTGTTGAAAGATCTTATACTAGGTGATAGAAAACCATCTCAATTACTTAGAGAGATGAGACAGTTTGTAGGGGCTAAAGTCGGAGAGTAGTTACTTAAAACTTTATGGCTACAGCGTCTTCCTGAGAAAACTCAGGCTATATTAGCCTGTAACACCACCGCCACATCGCAGCAATTGGCTGACACTGCCGATAAAATAGCAGAAGTTTTTGCTGCCCCTGCGGTCTATGAGAGGACTGTTTCACGCAAGTGCAGCTGTACGCAAAGCAGCATCCAAAGACAAATTGATGACCTCTCTAAGGCAATTAGGTCTATGGGACGACAAAGACAATCTAGAACACGGTCCCGGACGCAAAGTAGATCTGGTTATTCCGGAAGATCACCTTGGTCAAAAAATAATAAAACGCCAACACTATGCTGGTACCACTCTAAATATGGCGATAATGATCAGAAATGCATATCTCCATGTAGTTTTCATGGTGGGAAGATGGAAAGTAACTCAAAAGAATAAAAAAAACTAGATTCATGTTTGCCCCCGGCGGTATGTAAGCTCGACTATTCTTCAAGCCGCCGTCTTTTGATGTTTGATAAAAAAAAACCAAAAGGAATTTTCTTATCGACACAGGTGTAGACGTTTCGGTACTTCCCGTTCCACTCTTTGGAAAACTTCTTCCATCCGGACTTAAGCTGACGGCAGGCAATCATTCACATATAAATACCTATGGAAAAAAACTCTTACACTAGAGCTAGGGATTCGTCGAGAATTTCCCTGGAATTTTTTCATTGCGGACATTTCAAGGCCGATATTAGGCGCAGACTTTTTGTGCCACTATGGTCTTGTAGTCGATTTAGCCAAGTGTATGTTGGTAGATCCTCTTACCTCACTGTCATCCAAAGGGCAATACACTTCAACATCATTTTCGAACCTTAGTGTTCAAAGCCAATTTTCATGGGATCCACGGATAAATTCACTTATCCGCAAATATTATGCTGTCACATGCAAGAATGATTTCACGACTCCACGCAAACATAACGTCACGCACCAAATTCTTACAACAGGTCCTCCAATAGTTTCCAAAGCTCGTCGTCTAGCACCTAGTGAGCTTACTGTGGCTAAAAAAGAGTTCGATTTTTTAATGAAACAGGGCATTCGTAGGCCTTCTAAAAGTAACTGGTCTTCTCCTCTTCACATGGTAAAAAAAAAAGAATGGAGAATGGCGTCCATGTGACGATTATAGACGTCTTAATGCGGTTACTATTCCGGATCGTTATCCAATACCGATCATACAAGACTTTTGCCACCATCTGCATTGACCTTACTAAAGTCTATAACCAAATCCCTGTGGAACCAAACGACATTCCAAAGACCGCAATCTGTACACCCTTCGGTCTCTTCGAGTTCACTCGCGACTTTTGGGCTATGTAATGCAGCCCAGTCATTTCAAAGGTTTATTCATTCTATCCTTCACGGTCTTCCTTTCTGTTTCGTCTACTTAGATGACATTCTAATAGCTTCTTCTACAGAAGCTGAACATCTTGAGCAATTGTTCAATCGCTTAGTAGACCATGGACCAAGAATCAACTTTGAGAAGTGTTCTTTTCTCAAGAAAACAATTAAATTCCTAGGCCACTTGATTTCACCAACTGGCATCTAACCTTCTCCTGATAGAGTTGAAGCAATTTCAAACTACAAGTTGCCAATAACGGTAAAAGATCTAAGAAGATTCTTAGGCATGGTTAATTATTACCGCCGTTTCTTTCCTCACGCAGCGGAACACCAAAGACTACTTAATTCTTTTCTTTGTGGATCCAAAAAAGACAGATCAAGGAAAGTAGATTGGACTTCCGAATCAATTTCAGCTTTCAATGCTGTTAAAAAAGGTGTGGCAGAAGCCATCCTCCTATTTTTCCCCAGCACTTGCGCCTTACTAGCATTATTTGTCGATGCCTCCAATCTCGCTATTGGAGCCGCCTTGCAGCAGAAGGTTAACAATAACGGGCAGCCCCTCGGTTTCTACTCGGCAAAATTGAATAAAGCACAATGTAATTATAGTGCCTATGACCACGAACTTCTGGCAGCTTATCAGGGAGTGCGATACTTTCGCTATTATCTGGAGGGCCAAACTTTCACTCTGTTCACCGACCACAAACCTCTAACATTTGCTTTTCAACAAAATTCTGAAAAGGCTACTCAACGTCAGGTTAGACACCTAAGTTTTATTAGTGAGTTCACTACCGACATTCAACATGTCCCTGGTCACGACAACATTGTTGCTGGCACTCTTTCACGTTTTAAAGAGGTTGCTCTTCCTAGCTCCTTAGACTATGCAGCAGTAGCTCGGTCCCAACTGCAAGACCCAAAATTCAGAGAACTTCAGGGAAATTCCAAATATAGGTTCAATAAACGTCCAATTTTCGGTTCAGACATTGACATTTTTTGTGAAGAGTCTGGTCCAAATTCTAGACCTTACATTCCTTTTCAGTTTCCGAGATTAGTTTTCAAGAGTTTTCATGACATAGCACATCCTGGCATACGAACTACAAGAAAAAATATTTCTAAAAAATACTTTTGGCCTAGCATGAACAAAGATACTAACATTTGGGCTCGTGAATGCATTAAATGTTAATCATGCAAAGTTACCAGGCATGTTAAAACTCAACTGACCAACTTTCCTAAAGTCTCCGAACGCTTTAACAGTATTCACCTCGATATTGTTGGGCCACTACCAAGCTCACTGGGTTTCACATATTGCCTAACGATCATCGACCGTTTTACACGTTGGCCAGAAGCCATTCATCTCGTTAACATTACTGCCGAATCTTGCGCTGATGCCTTATGGAAGAATTGGATTGCACGTTTCGGAGTCCCACAAAATATCATCACCGACCGAGGCAGACAATTCGAATCACCTCTATTTTCTGAGCTAAGTCGACTAATGGGTTTCGTACGTAATCGAACTACAGCTTATTATCCTCAAGCTAATGGGTTTCTCGAGCGTTGGCATCGAACGCTCAAGTCGACCATCATGGCTCATAACAACGACAGCTGGATACGAATGCTTCCATTAATTTTACTCGGATTACGTACATTAGTACGAGAAGAGTGTCACGGTAACACCGGTGGAAGGCAGCTTGAACTGAGCTCTTGGCAGAGAAGAGGATGAGTGAGAGACGACATCAGCGTGTGGTCGAGTGCGGACGTGACTCCGAAGGACGCGAAGTATATGATAAGTGAAGTAGTATAATTTTTTTTATTGAATAAAACTCTTTTTGTAATTGAGACGACTTGTTTTCTACTTGAGTCCTGACAAGAGTTTGCCTCATCACCTGCTGAACTCTTTACGGAGAAAATCCTCGGCTGCCTAGCGACTTTATTCAGGCGAATACCGGGAAGATCAGTCGAACAGAGTTTGCCATGGAACTCTCAAAATTAATGGCAAAACTTCGTCCAGCCGACGCTAAAGACCATTCAAAACAGAAAATATTCATATTTAAAGATCTTGACTCATGCTCACGTGTCTTTGTTCGAGTTGATTACATTCGTCCACCACTTCGACCACCTTACGATGGTCCCTATGAAGTTGTCGCCAGGCATTCTAAATATTTTACTCTGAACATTAAAGGAAAACATTCAAACGTGGCACTTGACAGACTTAAACCCTGCTACGCGTCATCTTTCACAGAAGACAACTCTGAGCCAGCTAAAATAACAAACTACCCTACACATACTCATATTAGTCAAAATACCTCTTCAGTAAATAAGTTACGAAACTGTAAACATGTACGGTTTAAAGAGTATGTCTCTCGGGCTGGACGAACCACTACTGCACCGACATCCTATAATGAGTTTTTGTTTTTTATTACCTTTTTAAAACGCTCCTAGCGTTCGCTGGCAGGGGAGTATTGTGGTGACACTATTCCCACATAGATAGAATCCACACACTGTATACTTTCTAGTTTATGTAAATCTTAGTAAGTAAGTAAAATTGTAATTACAAACTTCATACATTTTAATTCAGAGGATAACGATTGTCGTTGAGTAAAGACATTAAATCAGTAGAAATTGATTTAACCTGTATTAGATAAAATACATATAATTTAAGAATTAATAATAAATTTTTGTCAATCTCAAAGTCTCTTATAGAGTTATTATTTTTTAAATAATAAATGGTAATTAGAATTAATTTATCATTCTCTTCCGTAGCTATAAATCTCTAATAATAAGAGGTAGCTACAAAAAGCATAGCAGAGTTATCCGATTTGAATGCCACTTGATGGTCTTAATAAGGTTTTTGCCGGAAATTTCTCTATCTAAATATGTACATATCTTAGTTTTGAAGGAATGTACATTGCGAAAACAGGGACTATTAGACCGAGCAATTTGATTGTTGACCACCGATGACGTTTATTGGGAGTTTAATTTAGAAGGGCGTTGCGGAAAGCGAGAAATAAACCTCTCAAATTATTCGAAAAAATATTATTTGGTAAGGAACTATTCAGTTATCATAATAATGATTTCTAAAATTAATTAAATTATTTAAATAGATGCTTGTGATGATCAGATGGGGCGAGATGGTTATGAATCACAACTACGTGTTTCTGTTGAATAACCAGTATCATTTAACAAAATTGTGGGCATTACTGTAGTACTAAATACACTGCATAACACTTACTCAGACTTATTATCAATACTATACTGAACTCTGCTAACCTTTATTGTACTATACTTATGATCAAATAAACTCCCTCGTCTGTTCTGGCTTCCGAAGCGAAAGGTTGTGCGTTTCATTTGAAACTTTAGTATATTCAACAGTTTATGGGCCCTGTTGCTGTTGTAAAATTTGGGAGCTTTGAGAATTTGAAAGGAGTAATTATGATGGACAGTGAATCAACCAGTGTGGATTGAAAGATTGCAGAGTGGCGACCAATGGTCCGCCTGAAAATTTCAAGTGAAGATTTTACTAAACGGCATCAATTTGTTTGAAGTCGTAACCGGGAAGATCGAGCAAGCAATATTACCGTTAAATATTGCGGAGGCTACGGAGGCACAAGTTAACGAGCTAAAGCTTGGGTCAGACATCGCTACTTTTACTGCGCAGTTTTTAGGTTGCAGAAGCAAAAACTGCTAACTCTGTTCACACATAGTGGGTGCAACCCGCTACTTTTACTGCGCGCAACCGGGTAGCTGCAACTTCTTGCGAAGAAAACTGCAAAGGTGTTCACACATAACTCGCAGTTTTTGCTGCGCGCAACCCCTGTTGCAGTATTTTACTATTTAGTTTATTATGAAGGACGTGGATCGCAAATAGAGAACACTATGGAGCTGTGCATTGTTTGTTAAATGAATTGCGTTTAGATGACGAAGCATTTTATAAAAACTTTTTGAGAATATCGGGTAGTGATTTTGATGAACTTCTACAACTGGTGACTCCTTTAATAAAAAAAAGACACTTGGATGAGACAATCAATAAGCCCAAGTGAACGATTCCCTTCCTTCAATTATTTAAGAGTTATGGAGGAGACTCGTGTATCAGTAATACCATCACCGCAGTTAACAGAAAGTACTCTTATGGCACGCAAAGCATCAAAATATCAAAACTAGAGACAAAAACATAAAAATAAAGGGGTCAGTAAGTGTTTTTATGTAAAAACAAATTTAAAAATTTGGCCATTGAAAAAGGGATTGTCCGAACCGATAACCATCAAATATAACACAATCGCGCGATAATTTCAGTGACGTTCGTGGTGATGCTTTCATATGTGATTCTGCGCTTACAAATAACGTAAACATAAATGGCCTCGGTGCAGATGATTGGGTTTTAGATTCAGGCGCTAGTGATCATATGTCCTTTCGCCGCGAGTAGTTTTATTGCATTCGAACAATTAAATCAACTTATGCCAGCTATGGTTGGCAATGCTACCAAAATTTTCGCCTACTGGAAAAGGCAACATAAATATTCTGGCATGGAACGGTGATACTTACCAAGCAAAGATGCTACAAAACGTTTTTTTTTTTGTAGGTAGCGCCTTGGATAAGGACTATGAATTATCTTCAAATAGTTTGAGGTGTTGTTTGATAAAAAAAAAACGGGTGTACGGGCGCAGTGGGATTTCGTGAGAGAAAGCTATATATAATGATGTTTTGCTACTACGCGAATACAGTTAACGGTATAATTTCAAATGTGGCAATTAAGAGTGAATCGATTGAAAGATGACATGAACGACTTGGTCGTACATGTGTTGATCAAGTTGTGAAGTTGAATATGTGGTTTTTGTGGACAATAAGCAAATCTTCTGTGACGCTTGGGCTTCCGGAAAGCAGCATCGACCTCCATTTAGGGAGAGTGCAAGTAGATCTGAAAATCACACGGAATCAATTCATAATGATCTTTGCGGTCCCTAAGGGCTGACTCTAACGCTCATAATGAAGTATGGGGTAGTTCCAACACTAATGGCCCAGGTCAGGAACTTTTTGAATTCATCCTTGCCCACGACCTTTTCATCGCCAATACTGGTAGCGAACCTACCTTCCTTACCTCAAACCGCAGGGAAGTTCTTGATGCTACTTTGATTAGTGGGCGGCACTCGCATCTTCTCCATGACTGGAGGGTTCTACAGGAGTGTTCATTTTCTCATCATAGGTACATATCGTACAACGTGGCTGGCCGCAGCTCTGCTGTGCAGGTAGCCTTTATTAACAGAAAGAGGACGGACTGGAAGTTATTTAATTCTCTGGTTCGATCCTCACTGGAAACTGCTCCTAGAAGCATTGACTGCTACCATGAATTGGATCAGGCGGTTGACACCCTTACTAGTTCTCTCAACTCCGCGTATAGGGAAGCATGTAAGCGACTCACAGCCAGGGGCAATCCCAAGCCTCCCTGGTGGAGTATGGAGATCAGTATCCTGCGGAGAGAATGTAGGAGGGAGTTCAATAGCTCGAAAAGATTTAATGACTGGTCGCTGTATAAAACGAAGCTAAAAGCTTTTAAGTATGCCGTACGCAAGGCAAAGAGGTCATCATGGAGATCTTTCTGTGGAAACGTAGAGAGTCTCAGCGAGGCAAATCGCCTTCGTAAGGTCTTAAGCACGACACCAAAGGCTATGGAGTGCATCATCAACCCTGAGGGCATTTGGACTAGTTCGAGCGCAGATACTCTTAACGTTCTGATGGACGCACATTTTCCGGGCAATCATTACCCTCTAGAAGCGGCGTGCCAGACGGAGCAAACTTACAGTTCAATGCCGCCGTTCAGAATATCAAATTCTCAACTGATGTGGGCTATTAACTCCTTTGAGCCGTTTAAATCCTCGGGCCCTGATGGCGTCCTTGCGGCTGACATTCAGCAGTCCATGGAAGTATCGCTACCATGGCTCAGAGAGATTTATAACGCTTGCCTACGCTTCTCGTATGCTCCTACCAGCTAGTGGTAAACTAGAGTTGTGTTTATTCTTAAAGCAGGAAAAATTTCTCATGTTAAGCCGAAGGAGTATCGTCCAACAAGTCTTAGCTCTGTCCTGCTTAAGATTTTGGAAAGGATAATTGATTACCATATTAAAAGATCAATCAATCCTATGTTGATCTCGCAGTCACAGCAAACTTATACCAGAGGTAAGTCTGTTGAGACTGCTCTTCATGTCCTCATTGAGCAAGTCGAGAAATCTCTTGCTCTTAAGGAATATACGCTTCCAGCGGGCCTTCAATAACGTAAAGTCTAATGCATTTATCGAAGCACTCTCGGTGCTGTACGTGGATGAGCGGCTGATTACTTTTATTTAGTAGCTTCTCAAAAGTAGAGTGGTAATGTGAGCGTAAGACGAGGAGTCAGTACGGGCACACCTCAGAGTGGAGTCCTCTCTCCTTTGTTATGGAACATCACGGTGAATACTCTCCTAATAAAGCTGACTGTGCCGGCTGCAAAGTGATTGCTTATGCGGACGACATAGCTGTGGCAGAGTCAGGAAAGTATTTATCTACGCTATCGTAGAGGTTAAATTACTCTCTTGACATACTTTCACGTTGGAGTCGTGAGTGCGGCTTGAATGTGAATCATAGCAAAACGGAGCTAGTACTGTTTACAAGGAAGTACAAAGTTCCATAGTTCGAGTTACCCAAATTAAATGGGGTCTGCATTGACCTGAGCCAGAGGGTCAAGTACTTAGGGTTTATCCTTGACTCGAAGTTACTATGGACCTACAATGTAGCAGAAAGAGCTCGGAAGGATTTCAACGCACTTTACTGCTGTAAAAGAGCCATAGGAGCGAAGTGTGAATTACAGCCTCGTACTGTTGCTTGGCTTTATACTGCTGTTGTTGAGCCAATTCTATTGTTTGGGGTTGCGTTCTGGTAGGAGGCTGCTTTAGAGGCTACCTGCAAACGGCAGCTTGAAAAAGTGCGGAGGATGGCTGCACTACTTGTAACTGGTGCGCTCCGTTGCACCCCTACTAAGGCACTTTTCGTGTTGCTTCATTGGCTGCCAACCAATCTACTTATCTTACAGCAAGCTAATCTTGCTGCTGTCAGACTAAATTGTATTTCAGCATGGAATAGAACAGAATTCGGCCATGCGAGGAATTTGACCGAGGGAGTTGCCGCTCCAGCGGGTGTTGACTACATCCCTCTGCAATGCCTTTTAGATTTGGAGTTCACAGCTCGCATTCCTGATAGGGTTGAATGGCGTGATGGTGTCACCATTGAAAGTAGGCTTATCCATGTGTACACTGACGGCTCAAAGCTAAACAATAGAGTCGAGAGTGGTGTATACTCAGAGGAGATACTCCGTCTACCAGACCACTGTAGTGTCTTTCAGGTGGAGGTTGCGGCTATTTTACAGGCAATCGACTTGTTTCTGTGTAATCGAGTATTCGGGGTCAATATTGGTATTTTCACAGATAGCCAAGCGGCTATTAAATCCCTTGTCGGTCCTTGTACAGTGTCCATGATTGTTGCTGAATACCGTGCATCTCTTAGGGAGATGTCGAGACATTCGGTTGTTCAATTGATTTGGGTACCTGGACATAGAGGTTTTCAGGGCAACTGTGAACCTTGTTACCGGAGGTCTCTTGCTCCCTCTCAATAGGTATACCGATGACATCGGTCAAATTGGCCATCAGGCAAAAATATCTTGAGGACGCTAGGAAGTCCTGGGCAGATGAATCATCCTGTGCAATAGCAAGGCAATCTTGGGTATTCATGGATGCGCATCGCACCAGGCAGCTTTTAGGCTTAACTCGAAGCGCTCTACCTTGGCGTTCTTACGGGCCACTGCCTCATAGGACGGCATGCACAACGGTTGGGAGTGCAGTCTAACGATTTCTGTCGGAGTTGTGGCTCTGAGGATGAAGAGGAATGCGTCCTCCATCTCATGTGCCAGTGTCCGGCTTTGGCAAGGAGAAGGTTGGTGAAACTTGGTGCACCCTTTCTCTCAAACCTGAGGGAACTGTCCCTGGCCAATTTAAAGAGGGTAGTCCGGTTTGTCAAAGGAAGCAGATGGTTTCGTGATTTCAGTGAGTAGGAGAGAGTCACAAATTATTGTGGCACCACAACGGGCCTCTCTTGTGCCTACGTGTGTCGGTCGGCAGACCTCTGTGGATGGGCAGCCACTTCAATCTACCTACCTACCTACCTTGCGGTCCTATGCAAGAAACTTCGCTGGAGGCTCTAAGTACTTTATACTTTTCAAGGACGAATTTTCTCACTACCGACAAGTGTACTTCTTGAAAGAGAAGGGTAGTGTCGCATCCACTATTGACACATTTATTAATCGTGTTAACCTTGACATTGGGTGTAATATCAAAATGATGAGATCTGATAACGATCTAGAGCTTAAAAATATTCAAGTATCCGCTATTATAGATGGGACCGGTGTAAATCATCAATGGAAATTGCAAGAACTATGTTTCATGCGAAAAAATTACCAGTATTTTTTGTGGGCAGTAGCCGTCAATCATGCCGGTACGAGTCCCGTAAAGGGGAAGACACCTTTTGAGCTTTGGTTTGACCGGAGGGCGAGCATTGAAAATTTAAGTCTTTGGCAGTAAAGTTTTCGTTCATGTACTAAAAGAGAAACGAAGGAAATGGGACATAAAGTCAAAACCTGGTCATTTGGTCGGGTATTCTGAAGGTCAAAAGAGCTATCGTGTGTGGATAGTTGATAAAAGAAAAGTAGAGATTACAGAAGATATCATCTTTAAAGAGCACAGTGAGAATTTATCTGTCATGGTGTATACCGACTATGAGTGCATCAATTTGTTCAAAGAACCTATTATCCCGGATGAACGCAAAGCTATTAAAGCAGAAGCTGATGAGGGTTCTGAGATAAAAAAACACACGACAGCCTTTTGACTTACCCTACGGAGATGGTACAATACACATGCTACAAAACCAATACGAGATCGACTTCTTATGCAAAGTCTTGTTTAGACGAAAGCAAGCATAAAGATGTTGGAATTTGAAATTCACTAAACTTTTGAAAGACTTTTCTTTTAAAGCTAGCTCAGCCGATCCATGTTTGTTTGTACTTTATCAGAATAGTAGGAGAGTCATAATGGCTTTGTATATAGATGGCGGTTTGATAGCAGCCACTAACGAAGAAGATGCTACGAAAGTGATTAACTACTTGTAATCACTTTTCGAAATAAAAATCGACGATGTTGACTGTTACCTTGGTATTCAAATAGATATGAAAAAGGATGGATCAAGTCGTTTTATACTGACAAATTGTTGCGAAAATTTTACACCAGTACACGTTTCCAGTACCCGTTCGCGACATCATATTTTCCTTATCGAGAAGCTACGGCAGTTTAATGTACCTAATATTTGCAACTCGGCTTGATGTTGCTTATGCAGTGGGCTATCTCAGCCGTTTTATGGAAAATCCATCAACGGCACATATTAACGCTGTAAAACGTATTTTCACATACCTTAAGCTTGGGTCAGACATCGCTACTTTTACTGCGCAGTTTTTAGGTTGCAGAAGCAAAAACTGCTAACTCTGTTCACACATAGTGGGTGCAACCCGCTACTTTTACTGCGCGCAACCGGGTAGCTGCAACTTCTTGCGAAGAAAACTGCAAAGGTGTTCACACATAGCTCGCAGTTTTTGCTGCGCGCAACCTCTGTTGCAGTATTTTACTATTTAGTTTGTTATGAAGTTTCAACCAGTTGTGTTAGTATGTATTTCGATGATCCAGAAGTGTTGGCTGCAGCTTATTTAGTTATAGTTTTAACCCTCCGAGAACACAGGGGGTCAAATTGACCCCAGTGACCTTTTTGGCCGATCGCAGCGCTTAGGCCTCCGGGCAAAGAGGGTGCTATAGTCTCCTAAGTGTATTTCTGTGTCTTGACTATAAGTTTACACTTTTGGCATGCAATCCCAAGTCGTCAGTCGTCGTCGAGAAGCATTTGAAGCAGATTAAGGGGTCAAATAGACCCCATATGTACTCGACGTCATTTTGAGGTTAAAATTCAATTTTTTTTACTTTATAAATCGATAGATTAATTTAAAAAAGCCAAAAAATAAGTTTTCAAGTGCTTTTATTTTTTGTTTTTAGCAATGTGACGCATAATCTACGTTCTAGTGTACGCAATAATTTGTTAGCTGAAGACAATGATAACAATTTTGGCGATAGTGATTCTTCCGAAGACGACCATGTCTCGGAGCAATCAGAATCTGATTATTCAGAGGATTACACTTTTTTTGCAATCCTTTATATAGGGCTAATGTATTATGCTACTATGTCTTGAGAGTATCCATATACATTTTTACCTCAAAATATTGAAAACTGACAAAGCTATGATCTTTTTTTAAATGTGCAAATTTTAAAGTCCTCACAATCGCCACTGTAAATATACAAAACAAATACTTTTTTTAGGGGTCACTATAGGGCTAATCATTTTCGCGACAACGTTCGACAAATACCTGCTTAATTATTATCGATACACGTGATGTTTTAATTACTTTAGCTAGTAAAAGAAATACTGTGAAACAGCATGTTCCAAATCTGTAACATGTTCCCAATGGAACATGTTACTGAAAACTACATGTTATTTTTAGTACGCTAACGAAACGCTTGAAAAATCATAAGCGGCCTCAAGAGCATGCGACACTCTTTTCGGTAATTGGCCTCTTCTTTATTGTACTTGTTCGCCAGCTCACAGCGGCGAAGGAAGAGATTCATATTTTTAGTTCTATGAGCTTTTAACTTCACTGGCGATGATTTGAACAACGCACAAATACACGACGTTAAGTAAACTCGATAGACAGTTTGGAACGCTCTGTAACGTATTACTTACAGTGCGTTACATTGGAACGCGCAACGCGTATGATAACACATGTTGCGCGTTCCAATATAACTCACGGGAAGAACATCGTTCCAAAAATAATGTGTTACTGGAACATGTTACTCGGCGGAAAATTTAACGCTGGAACGAGTTACTAATATTTATCGTTATTTCTCATCTCTAAATTTAAATGAATGCAGAAGCTTATCTGGTCTGCATGGTTTTTTTTACACTTTAATTGTAACATTTCTAAAATCTATTACCCTCCACTTCTTTACAGCTTTCATCCGAACTTATTAGAGCTTTCGATTATGGCCAGATACAGACGTCACGAGACCACTGGGTTGTTATTTCAAACCTAATCAAAGTTTGCACATAGCTACAGAAAATCTAGTAGTTTTTGTACAAATACAATTCTGGATATGGCATTACGTTGATAAATACTAATGAATTAGGGTTACAAATCAGCCGGCATAAATGTGTAATGATTGAGTATATAAATGTTTTTTGTCTTCATACATGTCAGCTAAATTGATTATACAGATTACTGAGTACTTTTAAGGTCCTGATCATGTCGAAAATCATTACTTGAATGCAGTCTAAATGTCATTTTTTGTAGTGATGCATTACTTCCCATTAACTTAAGTCTGAGTTAAAATGTTATCATTAAAATACAGGTAACAGAAAATATGTTTATAGTGGTATAGCGCTTGTATAAATAGTTACCTCTTCATTTTCCGCGTTGACGTCCCAGTAATCATTCAGAAGTCTTTCGATACGTATAACTTTAACATGGTCACTATCTGGTGCCTGGTATCCAATGTACTGAACGCAAGATCCAACTTGTATATTATGAACGTCTTTTGCAACACTCATGTCAAATAAAAGCGTCTTGTTAATGATTCCATGATCACTTTGGATTGATGTTATTGTACCTGCATTGATTGATATATTTATACATGAGTATAGAAACGCTTGTTTTCATGAATTGATTTGAATTTTTTGAGCAATTTATGGGTAAACAATTTATAATAAATTTTTTAAATAGAATTGTTTTTAATCGCGACACTATCAAAAAGTTAGTTCTGAAACGGTCGGCGGCTGATACTTTGCGTCGGGCCAACCCCGACACCATAGAAAATTAATGGAAAAAGGATACATTTTCATCTCATTAAAACAACAAGCACGTATTATTTGTATATGTGAGATGAAAGTATTAGTTTATTCGTGTGAACAAAGGTTCTAAAAATAAATAAGTTCAGTAAAAATCTTTCTGCTGGTCAATATGAGCTAAAATACCATCAGTATGATTAATAAAATGATACAATGAAAATAATAAACATAAAACCAAACCCGCCCTTGCGCGAACATGGGAAAAGTTAAAGCGAACATAAACACTTTAACAGCAATCTCACCTTGTTTTCGAAAACAATTTCTCTCTATGACTTCGTTCTTCTTTGTGAACCCAGACTCTACAGCAGTCGTTGATTTCTCAACTTCTTCTTCATATTTAAGTTTCGTTAACACTTCTTCTAACTTCTTCTCACATTCCTTTCGTTCGTTGGCATAGCTTAAGTGTTTGAAAAGAGCTGAAAGTACCGAAAACATCGTTCTGGCGCCAATATATAAACTTCCTGACAAATTTTTAAATTCTTCTAAAATTGTCCGACACGATTCTCAGTGGCTTCATACTGCCATTCCGTTTCTTTGATAAAAGACACTAAATTTTTCCGCAGCGATACAATTCGTCTCGCGTGATTGTCGTTCTGGACGCCTTTCGCACCAACTTCGGAATACACGCTAAATTTTAAGCGCGAAAATGACTTATCACAGCTTTCCACAAATGCAGTTCTCTCCTTGGCCTAGAATACAAAACTATACATGAAACTTATACTCATAAAAATAGGAAAATATAATCATATCATCTATTGAATAAATAAATAAATAATCCCAACCTTCAACAGCTCGGTCTTTGGATCAACTGCAGGAGATCTCCGACCATTAACGGACATAATACTATGCGGGCACCTCGCCAACACCAGCTTTTAAACTGCAAACAATTGACAAAATGTGAAGCGTAAACGATAGTAGAAAACTAATAGGAGCGGCTAATCAAATGAGGTCCGCTCGGTCCGCTCAATGCCTTCTAGATGTACGGGCCGTAATGCAGAATGATGACGTCAGAGCATCGGGACAAATGTCGAGAAAAACCACACGTAGTCTTATGGGACGTCCGCGGGAAAATGTTAATTGTACGGGTTGTGTTAATGTGAGTGAAATGAAAACTAAAGTGGTTTATGCAGAACAGTGCTAGTGAACAGCTAAAACACAAATTAATGCGGTGCGTGCGGTATAATGTGGAAAATTCGCTACGAAATGTTTATCGGTTGGTGTTAGGTTATGTGATGGTTCGTGTCGATTTACTGTCGCGATACAATTAATTCGTACAAAGTGTACGTTATGACTAAATATTATTATTATAACGCGTCCACGCACAAAAAACTAACGTTTTATTCATATTTTAACCAAAAAACCGCAAGTGAAATCTCTGTGTACATCGGCACTGCCTCGTGGAAATGTCAAATTTCCTTAACTCATGACGTCACGGCGAGAACGATTACGTAGCCTGACGGCCCGTACTTCTAGAAGGCATTGGTCCGCTCAATCACGCCAAATACGTTTTGTAAAACAGCTGACTCTAAGGAAAAGTCAACGCGTACGCCGGTCTCTTGCCTTTCAAATTCACTGACATCCATAGAGAAATAAGACTTGGAGAGAATGAATCCTTGTCAGAACGTAAGACCTTAGCCACACCGTAAAAAGTTAGTTCCTAATCAGCGTCACAGCGTACGTAAAAAGTTAGTCCTAACCAGCGTGCGGACTCTGTATATGTATACGGTCCAAAAATCCAGTGAACTGGCCTGAGATTGTATGGCTGATCAGCCTGGAAAATTCGGAGAAATCGTAAAGAAAGTGGTGCAACATACGATTCAACAACTACATACTCAGGCTATATTTTTCGTTGCCATTCGTTGCTCACATACGGCTCACTCTCAAATACTAGCCCACTCTCAGGTTGCTTTGACAGATAATGCACTGCATAAATGCAGGCGCAATTTTAAGGTCAAAGTGGTTTTTTGGGAAAATGGAATAAGTTGGTACGCTGGTGGAACTAACTTCTTATGCTGTGAAAAACAGAATTCACTGGAATTTTGGTCCGTATACGTAAACGGAGTTGGTACGCTGGTTAGGAACTAACTTCTTACGCTGCGCTGTGGTAGAATCGTATGACCGCAACTGGGGAAAATACGTGTCAAAGCGCACATTATAAATTTGAAAATTAAGAAAAAATCGATCGAAAATTGAAATACTGGGGGCCTTTCCGAATTGTCGTCTTCACCTTGGTCTTGAGCTTGTTATAACAGAATGTGACGTCCCATCAAGTTTAGCTTGTCCGAATAGTTTATCTTCGGCTTGATATTTCTCCCCTGTATAACAGTTCATGATAGTCTCATCTCGTTGTTTAGACGTCATGATACCATGTTTGATTTATATATTTACAAATTACAATTATGCAAGAAAATCTAAACTTACAATCAAAACGGTTATTGGGCATGTGAGCCCAGACTTGCCATTCGACGAGCGCTTCGCGTGGTAAAGCAGGAACGATAATGCAATCGATTATTGCATTTGTCGTACAACGTTCCCATTGCCGACGAGCTTCGGTAATTTAATTCGTATGTGCTGTGAAGCAGATTCGTAGCTGACCGTTGGCATTCATTCTTTTCGTTATGCGTGCAATATGTCTCAAAGCTAATTTACATTGGGGTAGTCTTTCACCCTCAATCAGTTTCATGCTGCCAGGTACAAGAGCACAGTCTTTCATTCGCCATCTTTGCTTACCTGTCATAACAAGGCAAGACAGAGAATCCGGACAGTCTATCTTGATCTGCTATAACTGTTATAATAGGTCAGCTAAAACGGTGACGTCATAATCTGTTATACGGAGATCAAGACCAATGCCTTCTAGAAGTACGGGCCGTCAGGCTACGTAATCGTTCTCGCCGTGATGTCATGAGTTTAGGAAATTTGACATTTCCACGAGGCAGTGCCGATGTACACGGAGATTTCACTTGCGGTTTTTTGGTTAAAATATGAATAAAACGTTAGTTTTTTGTGCGTGGACGCGTTATAATAATAATACTTAGTCATAACGTACACTTTGTACCAATTAATTGTATCGCGACAGTAAATCGACACGAACCATCACATAACCTAACACCAACCGATAAACATTTCGTAGCGAATTTTCCACATTATACCGCACGCACCGCATTAATTTCTGTTTTAGCTGTTCACTAGCACTGTTCTGCATAAACCACTTTAGTTTTCATTTCACTCACTTTAACACAACCCGTACAATTAACATTTTCCCGCGGACGTCCCATAAGACTACGTGTGTTTTTCGCGACATTTGTCCCGATGCTCTGACGTCATCATTCTGCATTACGGCCCGTACATCTAGAAGGCATTGTCAAGACCAAGTCGGAGACACGAATTCGGAAAGGCCCTGGGTATTATCCATTAATAATCAGCCGACTCTCCGCTTTTCTCCATTCTCAAAATTTTCACGCAGAAGAACGACTAGATAATGTAGACTTGTTAAAATTTATCTTCAAGTTGAAGTCAATACCAGTCTAAAGCTGATAATCCGCCGTTCATAGATATTCTGAAGCAATATAGCATTTCCTCTAGAATGACCAGGTCCAATTTAGTTGAATACTTATGGCACATCATACATGTAAGTGTGACAGGAAGTAATTACTAAAAAAATTATTTTTCTTTTTTAGAAATAAATTAAAAACAAGTGCTACTCAATGTGAGCTTAGCTTTTATTGTTATACAGTTGAACCACCATATCTCTATAATTGAAGTTAGTTAATATGTCCAGGCAATTACTCGCGCCTCCGACGGACATAAGCTTCACAGGTGTATTTTCGAATATAACGCTATAGGCGGATGCTCCCGAAATTGGAACTTCTGCAACGATTTCAGCATTGTAGCTGTATTGCTGTAGAAAACTGTATTCGCCAGCAATAGAAATGAAATCTTCGACAAAGTCAGAGCAATGAATTTTCTCCGGAAAAGGCATCACATTTGTACATTCGAGTGATCGCAGATGGTACATAGCAGCCTTTGGTCCTCCACCGCAGAGAATCCAATCATTTGATACCGACACAGTTCCTTGCCACTTCCCAAACTCAGGACGAGCGACATTCGAATCTTTATGGGGCTCGAGATATCCGGTCCTATCCTTAATTCTTGTATCCCAGAAGTTTATCATACCGTCCTCAGAGGCCGAGTACAAACTGTGATCGCAACTTGCGACGCAATGAATCAAATCTTTATGTCCAAAGTAACCGCGACTGATTTTCACTTCCGTCAAATCAATTAAGTAAACTGCATGGTCGCCACACCCTGCATAGAGTTTTCCACTGGCTTTGTTTAATAGTAAAAAGTTCACATCAGCGGCTTCAATCGTCTCCTCAGACGGCGGAATGAGTATTTCCCAACATTTTTCTCCAATATGCTGCTTTTCTTCGCTCCATGCATAGCCCGCAACAATCCCGACGGTCCCAACAATAAGGACGTCTTTATAAAATTGCAGACTGTTCACGGGGACTTTAGCGCCTACTCTAAAGATCGACACCGGCCCGAATTGAGGCTTAGATGGAGCAACTTTTGAATCGCTGTTAAGATTAGACAGCCGGTCTAAACTAAGAGAAACTGATGAAATAGTAACTCGTTATTTAACGAACGTAAAACACAGGCTTACTTTAAAGTGAAAATGTCACCAAAATTGTTGCCGGCAAACAGAAAGATCCCGGACTCGGATATCGTTTGGGCTAGTATTTTATTGTAAAAAGTCTTTTCAATGCTGAGAACCATAATTCCACTGGTTTTTTTCCCTGCGGTGTTTTCTTGGTCTCTTAGCAATATAGCCTTGCAGGCATTAGCCAACGCTAAGTCGATTAACAATTCCGGTTCACAGACTATATCTTCAGAATTACAAATAAACAGCAAATAAATAATAAAGGAAGTGAATGGTAATTACTTGAGTTTGGCGTATTTAACACCTATTGATAGAATATAGGAGGATATGCGACAGTTTGCATGAGCATCGATAAGTTTGACGTTCCCAGCATCGCTTGATATTGCAACTGTCAATGTAATGTAGAAAATATCGAATTTGAAAACCGTAGTCGGCAGTTTATTAAGCACGCTAAGCACGTCTAGGGCCTTAAGCGGCTATGTCACAAGAATCATGAATTGAATCAATATACATATATATATATATATATTGTTGCATGCACGCCAAACGAGCCGTATGACGTTGTGTCGGCGCCAGAAAAAGCTGGAAACGGCGGGAAATATTCGACATAAACCTCATACATGTATTTCATCCATGATTTCATACATGTATTCAAACAAAGAAAACAATCTATGGATAAAACGTAGAAACGTAGAGAGTAAAAAGGGAACATTCTAGAATCCAAACCATGAATCATATCTCATATGATGACGGAAATTCCCAACAGTCATTTCGAAGACAGATCAAGAACCCAAGACACAGTTCTAGAAAGGCCTAGATGTAGGCAATAATAATTTATCTCACCAGACCGGATATAAATATCGCCGCGAGAAGTCTTCGGAATCAGTTAGTAGATAGCGAAGACAGCGAAAAGGCTGTTACTGTGAAAAGCGAAACAGTGAATTAAATATCGGGGCGCGGATGTATTTTGAAAGCGAAAAAGTGTTAAATTGTAACGCGAAATTATAATAGTGCGATCGTAAAGTGCAAACGTAATAGTGTTTATATTTATTTGTGTGTTGATAAAAGTGTAATTAGTGTTGTAATAGAAAACTGTTTTATTTCACGAATGTGAAGACTAGCGAACCCACGAAAGGTGTTTTAACGATTAAACACAACAATATATATATATATATATATATATATATATATATATATATATATATATATATATATATATATATATATATATATATATATATATATATATATATATATATATATATATATATATATATATATATATATATATATATATATATATATATATATACAGGGTGTTTGGTACTAAATGAACACTATTTCAAGGAGGCGTTCTTTGACATATTTTGAGTAAAAAATCGTTCTACAGGATGGTCTGGATTTCAAAACCTACGGAGTTACAGGGTATTAAAAAAAAATTGTTCGGACCGGTACCCTGACTCACTTGAATCGTTATATCTTGAAAACTGATTATCACAATTCAAAGTTTTATACCACGTTTATTAAACAATTAAATTACCTTTTATTAAATGTATTGCACTTGATTGCAGTTGTACCGAGTTCTGAGATATTTTCTTCGAAACACAAAATTTTTTAGTTTTAACCCCGAAAATTCTGTGTTCCAGGTCTTTTTCCTTAGAAAACCTCATTATAATGTGCCACTTTCATTTAAATATTTTGATAAGCCATATTACTGGCTACAAAAGTTGCATACATTTTAATGACCTAGATTCTACCATTTCACAAGTATTAAGCGAAAATGAATATTGCTGAAAAACTAAATATGCCATAAAGTGGCCCTCGTTGTCGATCTACACTTTTTTCTCGAACTGAAAGTATTTAATAATGGTTTTTATGCTTTATTTCAAAAATTTTAATCTACAGTAAGTGTTCAAAATTGCCACCTTCATTTTGAATACATGCCAAAGCTCCTTTGGCAAGCGTTCTTTTCATATTCATGTCTCTCAGCTGTTGCCTCACTTCTGTTGCAGCATCATCGATCCTGGTATTTAGTTCTTCTAAAGTGGATACTTCCATTGCGTACACAAGGTCCTTCATCCGTCCCCATACAAAGAAACTCCATTACAGTCAGATCAGGAGACCTCGCAGGCCAGTGTACTGGTCCATTTCTACCGATCCAGCGATTGGGATAGTTGGAATTCAACCAATCTATGACTAGTCGGCCGTAATGAGCTGGAGCACCATCATGTTGGTAAAACATAGAAACCAGAGGAATATCTTCCAATAAGTCCTGCAGATCATGTGTTAAAAAATGCAAGTAGCTAGTACTATTTAGGGTAGGCGGGAGCCTAAAAGGCCCAATCAAATTATTGTATATCAATCCTGCCCATAAATTTACGCTGAATCTATGCTGAAATGATGACGTTCTTGCAGTGTTTGGAATATTCTCAGCCACGTGTGTAAATTGTGGAAGTTTGTGATACCGTCCCTCGTAAATAAAGACTCATCCGTCCAAAGAATGCTGTTGACAAAATTTTCGTCGTCTAATTGTCTCTCAAGGAGCCAATTGCAGAATTCCATCCTTTTGGGCAAATCGATGGGTAGGAGCTGTTGAACTGGTGTGTGATGGTAAGGATGTAGACGGGCTGCTTTCAAAATACTCCAAACTTTCCAGCTAGACACGTTAAACCGTAACGCTAAGCGTCGAATACTGGTTGATGGGTCAGATTCCACTGCATGCAATATTTCTTCTTCGGTCCGTACAGCGGTTGCAGTTGTAGGATTTGCGTTTACTCGGCTCGTTCTGACGTTACCCGTTTCCCGAATCCTTGCGTAAAGTTGTTGAAACACTCTCCTTCCATGAATCCGTCGATGGGGGTATCTCTGATGATACAAAGATTGCGCCGCTGCTGAATTTCCCCGGCACTCCCCATAGACGTACAAAATATCTCCATATTCTTCGTTAGTGTAGCGAGGCATTTTCCATGTATTTTCGTAAATTTTATTTAGATCTTGTTGTTCGAGCAATGCACTGAAACTTACAAGAATTTGAAAGTGGTTCTGTTTTTATGCGTTTTCAATTTTTTAAGTATCCCACTAATAAAGGCGAACAACTGGACATGCTTTTACCTGTCACATCTAGGTAGGTGCATCAATTATGTTGAAACTAATTAAAATATAGTTAAGTTTATTGATACTTTAAATAGCAATAAATTAGTACTAAATTACTTTAGTACGACTAGCATATTAAACTTTGTTTTTTTCAAGGAGGACCGTTTTATGACATATTTAGTTTTTAAGCGATATTAATTTTCACTCAGTACTTGCGAAATGGTAGAATTTAAGTCATTGAAATGTACGCAACTTTTGTAGCCAGTAATATGGCTTATCAAAATATTTAAATGAAAGTGGCACATTATAATGAGGTTTTCTAAGGAAAACGACCTGGAACACAGAATTTTCGGGGTTAAAATCAAAAGATTTTGTGTTTCGAAGAAAATATCTCAAAACTCGGTACAACTGCAATCAAGTGCAATACATTTAATAAAAGGTAATTTAATTGTCTAATAAACGCGGTATAACACTTTGAGTTGTGATAATTAGTTTTCAAGATATAACGATTCAAGTGAGTCAGGGTACCGGTCCGAACAAGTTTTTTTGAACACCCTGTAACTTCGTAGGTTTTGAAATCCGGACCATCCTGTAGAACGATTTTTTTACTCAAAATATGTCAAAAAACGCTTCCTTAAAATAGTGTTCATTTAGTACCAAACACCCTGTATATATATATATATATATATATATATATATATATATATATATATATATATATATATATATATATATATATATATATATATATATATACTCAACTAGATTATGCACATATTCGTGCAGTTTGATTTGTTGTGAAGGCAATGCTTTTGCGTGAGCATATAAAACTTTATTTAGATTATAGTGCTAGCGAATTTTTTAAGGCCGGTGGTTCCACATACACCAATTATTTCAATTTAATATGCATCTTAAAAACCTTCAATCCGGTAAATGCATCTCTCGATTTGTGAACATATAATGTCTAGACTAGAACACTAATCGTCTTTTTGGGCTGGTCGAAGTCAGTGAGAACTATAGACTGATTATGAGTGTCCAAGTCTCAATAAGAAAATTTACTTCTTCATAGCATACGCATTAATGTTTTAAGTTTACTTATGCTTACTATAAACATATACACCGAACAATGAAATCTGATATAAATGTCTGCATTTTATTTCGCTACTAACTAAAGGCTTGTGTCCGTTTCGTTTTCCCCTAGCATAGTACTAGGGTTTAAACAGACCAATGGCATATATGGCAATATTTTTCCCCTTCGTTAATCCCACGCAGTTTCTAGTGATTAAATCTAATTTTTGTTGGAGTGAGCAAATATATAATTATCAGAAAGTATTACTTTTTTTCATTCCCAAAATTGCGCGAGTCGACAAAAAATGGTATTTAAAAATGTTCAAAGTATATCGCGATCCCAAGATTACTTGCTCCAACTCATCGAAATAGTTTGTAATGCAAAACTCTTACAACCACTCATAAAAAGATTCGCTCAAGAAGTAATGATTGGATAAATAGTGATGACCTCAATATATTGAAGCAAAAAAGTATTGCTTACAACACCTATCGCAAGAGTTCAAATAATGAAAATTTTCTAAAGTACAGGCGCTTGAAAAACAAGGCTAGCAATGTAATAAATAAAGCCAAAGAAATTGCGTTAAATAAAAGAGTTGATAAAGCACATGGAAACAACAAAAAATTATGGGATATCCTTGGGAGTGAATTGAACCTTGCTTTTGTAATTCCATCTATTAGTTATGCTATGCTTAACTGGAGCCAATCTTCTTCAACGAAACTGGCCATTCTGAGCAGAATTCTAAGTAAGGCAATTAAGACAGTTCACAATCTGAATACACGGACCCCCACTAATCAGCTACCTTTCATAACTGGGAAAATTACTTTTTTTCAACTATTAGCATTTCAAAAACTAATAACAATATGGAAAATCGTCCACGGAAAAAATAAAGCTTCTATTTCTTTGACAATGACCAGAGAAATGCATAGCTATCAAACAAGATCTGCGAATTCTTATAGATTGCCTCCAATCAGAACCAATAGAGCCCTTAATGACCCGATTCTTTCAGTTATATCGTTGTATAATGATATGCCTGAGTTAAAAAAACAGCCTATCGTATTTCGTTACTAAAAGGAAGCTGAAGCAGTATGTTCGAAACCTATTTTAAAAAGCGAATGTAAATATTTTTCTTTAATTTTAGTTTTTTTTTATCTTTTTATTTTTAGATTTTTATTATCTAACTTTAGTTCTTATCTTATTTATATATTAATTCTAACCAATACATACTAGTATTTCTTTCTTTTCTCTCCATAAAAATCAAATTGAAATAGCAGAAAATTCAATTAAAACAGTTTTATAAAGAATAGTTTGATTTGTGAATTCTTGTCCTTTCTCACACCAGTGTTCGACACTGCCTGAGGGGAAAGTTTGTGGCAAATGAAGTTAATCAATTGCATTCAATATAAAAGTGAGAAACTAACGACCATATCACAACTAATTAGCCAGTTATTTCACTCCCAATGCACCCTCATTTTGTTAAAGAAAGAAAAAATTGTGATGCGAGTGTGGTTCGGACCCTTCCACAGATCCTTCATTTCCTACTCGAGAATGGTCAATTTATTACTAACTTAGCGGCATTTGAAACTAACACTGGCTAAGCACTTTTAGTAGTGAAGAATGTGAGAGTTATCTATAAAAATTTTCACTGTATACTCTTTTCCACTCGTGTTCCGACTTTACTTTGAAGCTTCATTAGCAAAAAAAGTAAGCAACACCTATCACGAGGAAAGGCTTCATAACGACTGAGTGTAGTGCACGAGAATCAGCACTACACTGATTGCTCTATCCTTCACGGTACTCAACGAGGAATCAAATAAATCCGACACACTGAAAACAAAACAAATAGGAGAATTTGAGCCACAAATGACCTTTAATATTGTTTCATATAAATAATTCCATAAGCAGGTATCACAGCATGACATATGATGCATTTGTCCCACCTACTCTTATCGCTACTTAGTCATCGTTTTCCAAAGAAATATTATTTCCAAAACGCTGATACAACTGCGCTTTCAGATCATTCATAAGACGCTGAATTGCCGAACACTTTTCCTCTATGTCAAGAATTTCTTTTTGATTTTTAGCCTTTTCCTCGGCAAGCAGCTTCTATTTGAATTACATCGAAATAAATACATCATTGAAATTGCAATGACTTACTTGAGTCTGAGGTAAACCGTGGCATATAAAAACTTCTCCTATTTGAAATGGTATCATTTCGTCCTCGTCTAACAGCTCAATCTCTTCACAAGCTTCTTCAAGACTTTTCAATTCATTCCTACGTATTTCTAGCTCCCGTTTGTAATCTTCGAACTTAGCATTGTGCTTTGCGAAACGATTTATTTTCTGTTGATCGTCAAAGGTAACGTGGACATCGGAATCCTAGATTCAACAGAAAAGTGCAACCTTCATTAAAATCATTCGCTTCGATTTCTAACGATTTGTTTGTCTGAAGAATCATTGTTAAAGCATATATTTGAATAACATTATTTCATTTCAACAATGGACTGAAAATTAGAGTCATTACAACTAAGCATTGGCCATAGTTTTCAGTTTAATTAGAAACTATTGAGTTGCGATCCTTGACATGTGGTCAAAAGTCCGACATCTGGAAACCAACTTCCAAATACGTTTGCAATCATTACTTTCCTCAAAATACAATTTGTTACAAGTTACGACTCACGATATATCACTGACAAAAATAACTCTGTAGCGACTTACGGGCTGAAATCCCATTGCGACATTCGAACCTTCTATCGCCATTATAGCAAACCTGCAAAAAACTAAATGTAACTTAAATTTGCGTTTTCTATTGATATAATACTAGTGGATACGCCTTTGATGAAATTCAAGTCGCCATTTTGTTTATGATTTGGTTTTCTTAGGTGGTGCCTCCAATAGTATAAAAACTAAATGACAGAAATTATACAGTAAGCTTTTTATAGGTTCGTTCGTATACTTTCATATGCTTTTAGGTGCTGAAACCAGTGATGGGCATTTACTACATTTGCAGTAGATCTACTACTTTTTTCTGCCTTTATCTGAATATACTACTCTACTACGTAGCAAATGATATCTACTACTTTTCCCAAGGAACTACTTTTTAGTGAAGATGGCACTGATGAAACTTCGGTGAACTATTAAGCATTAACTGAAGCTCATCTGCGATAAGAAAACGCCGAGCGTGACGCAACTACTGTAAAAATGCTGAGCAGTGTTTTCGCTGTTCGTCTGGCTAAGTTCTTAGAATTCAGAAAAAGTAGTTGTTCTCGGTTTTTTTTTATACACTATATATGTATATGTCTAATTTCTACTACTTTTTTTCTGAATCTGCTACTTTTTTTTTAACAATATCTGCTACACATTTATTCATCCCAATGCCCATCACTGGCTGAAACTTCTTCTCTTCAACATGAAAGGAGAGCGAAAGGATGCGAATTGATTCCTCGCAACCAAAACCAACTCACTTTTTCTCCATTCTGTTCCGTGACCGCGGCGGTCACGAAGGTTGCGGTTTTAAGCATAGTACTGAGTTCGCGTTCACGTGAAATTTCGACATGTCACCATTATCTGGTCATTCTTTCGAGTGAAAATTTTGGCAATGGAGAAAAGCAGAGACAATGCTCATTTCTGACGGATAAAATGTCAAGAATTTCACTTTTCGATCGATTTTCTTATTGGAAAGACATTTGCACTGCTCCATTTTAAAATTGAAACACCAAATGTCACTTTTTAACTCGAAAGAATGAACTGCACAATCTAAATTGACGTGAAATGATTGGAGACATGTTTCAATGCCATCTACGTTTTCAACGCGAAAGCAACTTCAAAGCAACTTTTCATGCTAAGAACACAGTACCACTCTTGCTTATTTTCAAGCTAAATTTTCGCCGAAACAGATTTCACGTGAAATTTTGTATGAAAATTTCGCGTGAAATCGAACTCAGTACTATGCTTTAGGGGCTTTAGTTAGTACTATCTCGTCATGTGGGAAATACATATTGGCCGAGACCAGGCGAGCCGAAGTCAGACGAGACCGCGAACATGTGGACGGCATTTGACAGCTCGTCCGAAATCGCTTTGGCTCGTGCTCAACATCCATTCCGATCGGAAAGCGGACGAGCGCATCTGACACCTGTCAAAGTCGCTTGTCTGGACCGTCCACACACTCGGCTCGCCTGGGCTCGGCCAATATCTATTTGGCACATCAAATTCATTTTATTAGTTGTGTTTTGTTTGTTGTGAGTTGGTGAGCGTTGTTGTGCAGTTTAGTTCGTTTGTTTAATTACTTATTTATCCCGTTGTACATTGCTGTTTGTTTCTTGTTTATTAGTTTGTGCATTGAATTTCAATAAGTCAAAGTCATAGGAAAATCTAAAGCGGAAAAATAATGCAGGTCATGGAGGTGTAAGGTCTTATACAATGCCTACTAGAAGTACGGGCCGTCAGGCTACGTAATCATTCTCGCTGTGACGTCATGGCTGTAGGGAATTTAACATTTCCACGAGGCAGTGCCGACACACACCGAGATTTCACTTGCGGTTTTTTAGCTAAAATATGAATAAAACGTTAGTTTTTTGTGCGTGGATGCGTTGTAGTGTTAATATTTAGTTATAACTTGCATTTTGTGTAAATCAATTGTATCGAAAGTGAATCGACACAAAACACCACATAACCTAAGAACATCTGATAAACATTTCGTGGCGAATTTTTCTAATTATACCGCGCGCACCGCATTAATTTGTGTTTTAGCTGTTCACTAGCACTGTTCCCCGGATCTCACTTTGTTTTCACTTTACTCACTTTAACTCAACCCGTACAATTAACATTTGCCCGCGGACGTCCCATAAGACTATGTGTGTTTCTCGCGACATTTTGGCCTACTGCTCTGACGTCATCATTCTGCATTACGGCCCGTACTTCTAGGAGGCATTGTCTTATAGCTCTATTATCAGGTTAAGCATAGTACTGAGTTCGATTTCACGTGGAATTTTCATACAAAATTTCACGTAAAACTTGTTTTGGCGAAAATTTAGCTTGAAAATAAGCAAGAGTGGTACTGTGTTCTTAGCATGAAAAGTTGCTTCGAAGTTGCTTTCGCTTTGCAAATAAAGATGGCACTGACACATGTCTCCAATCATTTCACGTAAATTTAGTTTGTGCAGTTCATTCTTTCGAGCTAAAAAGTGACATTTGGTGTTTCAATAAGAAAATGGAGCAGTGCAATTGTCTTTCCAATAAGAAAATCGATCGAAAAGTGAAATTCTTGACATTTTATCCGTCAGAAATGAGCAGTGTCTCTGCTTTTCTCCATTGCCAAAATTTTCGCTCGAAAGAATGACCAGATAATGGAGACATGTCAAAATTTAGCTTCACGATTAGCTCAGTACCAGCCTTAAAGGCCAAGATTCAATCAACGCGAATGCGAAATGCGAATCGCATTTTTTGACAGGAGCACGCAAACGAATCGCATTTGAAGAACCAATCAGTGCGATTCGCATTCGCGTCAAAGCTGACAACTGGAAAATATGTAAAGTGAGTGAGGTATTTGAATTCGTTAGTGGTTGTAGGATACGGTGCCATTTCCGAATATTGTGCAATTAATTGAACTTACTTTGTTTCAAACCTGAAAATACTCTGTTTGTTGCGAATTAAAAATACATTACATCCAAGAAAAATACATGACCAAAATGTTGACTGGCGTATTGTTGCTATTAGCAGATGCAACACTACCGAACTCTGAGGGAAGCTCTCCAAATTACTTATTAATAAATCAAAAAGTAATTGAATAGTATTCGGTAAACAAAGTCACAAAATATTAAAGTTATTACATAACGTAAAATTATTCAAACTCCCTGATCTGTAAAGCAGACTGCGAAATCTATATGTACTGTAATGTTTCCATGTTGTTTGACCTGGGTATGAACTATCAGACAACAAACTAATTTTTTTCTCTTCCTTAATGAATGTGTCACGAAAATTTCAAAACCACAAATTTGAGATTATAGACATATTTTAATAAATATATTGTGACTACTACCTAACACAAACATTCATCAACAATTTTTCCCACCCACTACTTTTTACGAACAAAATGAAACCATCTCCTGCCAGCTGAAACAGTTTTTTATTCAAATCTTTCTGCGAAATTAAATGGCATTTCTTAACTAAGTTACTGCGCTACAAAACCTATTGCGAACAATATCCAATCGTGAAATTTACTTATTTTCACATGAAACCGACATTGGTTGCATTGCAACCGCGTATGTATACGGCCGATATGATACAGAACATGCAAGATTTTGACCTATTGCTCTGACGTCATCATTCTGCATTACGGTCCGTACTTCTAGGAGGCATTGTTCTTTACCATCATGCCTGAATTACACTCGACGCAAGTCATGTATAAGATGAAACATGAACACCCCAACAATTATCACACGGTGATGTGTAACATTAGATCTTTTCTTGAATCAGGTAAAACTCCAGACATCGAGTCAGCACAAAATAGATCATGTCACCATGAACATAATTAAAATGTAAGATGAAGATTTGAATGCGAAGTCAGTTGTTGTGGGATCACTGAGGCGAACAGTTCGAACATAAAATTTATCCGAATAAAGTTTATAGTTGGTGTAACATTAAATTGTATTTTTTTAAAAAGGTAGTTCGGCCAATCGACTACTTAAGTGGCGCAGTCGGGAAACTTGTTTCAAAAAAAAAATCGAAAAGATTAAGTGAAACAAACTAAAAATTAGTGTGTTAGCGAAAAAGTCGTAAAGAATAATCGCGGAAAAAAAACACATTATCAAAATAAAACCACTATAAACACAAAATTGTGATATTATCTAAAATAAATAAAAACTTTCCTTTGGTTTGGGAGGATTTAAGCCTTTTTACATCCTTCAACGTCGGCTGAGGCTGGTTTGACGCCCCAAACATACAAAGAAAGTAATAAAAAGTGAATGAGTGACAAAAAGTGACATTCGTGAAAAGTTTGCTTGAAGCCGTTTCGAACATTGAAGTGAGAAGCCGTGAATGACGGAGAGGAAAATTAAACGTGACAGGTACTACTGCTCAAACAGAAATCTAGTTTCAGGTAATATGGAAGACCAGGTTCGACAACTACAGCAGCAACTGCAGGAGCGAGAAAACGAGATGGCCCAATTAGCAGCAGCTGTGCAAGAATTACTTGCAAACAGGAACCGAGACGACTATATTGGACAATTAGCGGCATCGATACAACAATTAGCAGGCAACAGATCCCAATCGGAGCAAATCCCGAGGGAAATTAAGCACATGACGAACTTTACTGGCACTGGCGACATGTCATTAAACTCATTTATTAGTAGCATCGAGTACTACCTCAGCAACATCCAAAATCCCGATACAAGAAAAGCAGCAACTCGTATGGTGTACTACGAAAAAATCCAGGGACCCGCTAAAGATGCAATTGTGAACTTGAATCCAATAGATGACTGGGAAGTGATAAAAGCACATCTGAAACTACGATTCAAACCCGATACGGAGCCCGGAGACATTTACAGAAAAATCAGCAACCTTCGAGTTAACACGGTGAGTGAATTATCGATTGAAGTGCAAAAAATTAAAGATAAAGCCGATGAGCTAATAATTTTTTATAAAGATAATCTTTTCATAGATTTAAGTAACGTAGAATCTTTGCTAATTAATACTATAAAAGAAATGACACAAGGTGTCCTTCTGGATAAAATTTACGAGATGAGAAATTTGAATGAAATAATTAAAATTATGCAGTGTAGAAGGTATGAAAATTCGTGTATTAGGCCAGAATTTAAAAAAAATAAAATCTCAAATTCAGTGGGAAGTTGGGGGTTTCCAAAAAATAAGAACTTCTCGCGACATTCAGATAAAAATCAAAATAGTCAACCTGATTCGGGGCAAATAAGACAACCAACGCTACAAAATACAGCAGACGATGACAGACAAAGCAACAGATACAACAACTCTGACCAATATAGGAGACGAAACCATAACAACCCCGACCAATACAGGAGACGGTACTACAATAACGAAAATTCGGACCAAACCAGGAGGAACAATTCACAAAATCACCCTGATAGGAATAACTACCAGCCCGCAAATAACCCTAACAGATCCAGGCAATTTAGGCAAAATTCTCAGAATTCTAGATTTAGTTCACGATTTCGTAGGGATGAACAAGAGGTGACTCCTATGGAAATCGACAATGTCGAGCCAACACGAAACCAGGGTAATACTGAACAAAACATTCAAGAAAGACAGGGACCCAGGGATCAACCTGAATTAAATCAAATCAGCTCTAACGATGGCCAACAGTTTTTTTACAACTAGCCTCGGATGATTTACCTTTAATAAAAATTAGCATAAATCAAGTAGAATACGTAGCATTGATCGACACAGGCTCGTCGTTCAGCATAATCGATGATAGTATAAACGATTTTCCCAAGATGCGAATAAAACCATTGCAGTTTACTACCATCACGGGTAAAGACTCTATATATTTTGAAGTACATACTCCCGCCCCAGCAGAGCTTAAGTCTCCGCCCCATGCTCAAATTAGGTGGAAAGTTCGAGAATTGAAAAACAGAAAATATCAATTTATCATTGGTGTTGACCTACTAGACAGGCTAGGTACAATAATTGACATGGAACAACAAGTCATTATACTCAATGGCGAATCAATACCCTTCATAAATAACCCATATCCAAATAAACAGTCTTGCGCAATTGAACAAATTGAAAAGGACTATATTGCGAGACTAAAGCTAGACCATTTAAACTCTGAAGAACGTAAAGAAATAATTAAACTTGTAAAACGTTTTGAAAATACATTCTATAAGGAAGGAGATAAGTTAACAAGCACTACAACAATAGTGCATGAAATAAAAACGACTACGGACCAGCAAATTAACGCCAAACTGTACCGGTTTCCACCTTGTCATGAACAAGAAGTGAGAAAACAGATAACAGAAATGGAGAAACAGGGAATTATTCAGAAAAGCTATTCAAAGTACGCAAGTCCATTAATTGTTGTCCCCAAAAAAAGCGATAATTCTAAAGAAAAGAAGTTTCGGATAGTCATTGACTACAGAAAACTTAACGACATAACGGTGGATGATAAATTCCCTCTTCCAAACATAGACTCGATATTGGATAAACTCGGCAAAGCCCAGTACTTTTCCACACTCGATCTAGCAAAAGGATACCACCAGATCCTCGTTAGAAAAGAGGACAGAGCAAAGACGGCATTCGTGACCCCACATGGTCTTTATGAGTTTATAAGAATGCCTTTCGGCCTAAAGAATGCCCCGGCGACATTCCAAAGGCTCATGAACGACATTCTTAGAGACTACATAAACCAAACTTGTGTCGTCTATTTGGATGATATCCTTGTTTTCAGCACGTCACTACAGGAGCATATCAAATCATTAACAGATATATTTAAAGTCCTTGAGTCACATCGACTCAAAGTGCAAATTGATAAATGCAACTTTATGCAAAAAGAAACGAATTTTTTAGGTCACATTGTCACTAGAGACGGATTAAAACCTAATCCTGAGAAAGTCTGTGTAATTTCAAATTTAAAGCTTCCGAAAAACGAAAAAGAAATCAAAAGTTTCCTAGGTATGACGGGCTACTACCGAAAGTTTGTCAAAGACTATGCGAAGGTAGCCCAACCAATAATCAAATATCTCCAGAAAGGTACCAAAGTAAATTGCAACGATCCCAACTACATAGATGCATTTGAAAAGCTTAAGACACTAATTATCTCGCACCCAATCTTGCGCTTTCCTGAATTTAATAAACCATTCCAGCTTACAACTGACGCGTCTAATTACGCGATAGGGGCCGTCCTTTCCCAAAATGGACATCCAGTCTGTTTTGCATCTAGGACATTGCGAAAGCATGAACTGAATTTCTCCGCCACCGACAAGGAGTTTCTAGCAATCGTATGGGCGACGCATTATTTTAGGCCGTATCTCTATGGGACTAAATTTAAAATATATACAGACCACCAACCAATAAAATATCTCAACGCAAAACACAAAGGCAAAGACCTTTCACCTAGGCATCAACGATGGTTGGCAAAATTAAGCGCATATCAATACGAAATTGAATATTTGAAAGGAAAGGAAAACCATGTGGCTGATTTCCTAAGTCGAATTCAAAACGAAGGAGAAAAACAAGAGGAGATTTCTGATTACGAGAAGCGTACCAACTCCTATTCAGATCTGCAAGTGATGTTTAATCAAGAAGAGGATGCTACAATGGCTACGATACATTCAGCCGACGAAGAACTACTCGATCACATACCAATAAAAGAAGAGATCGTAAACAAGTACAAAACACAACTGATTTTAACTAACAATAAAAAACAGGAAATCGAGGTTCTTCATAAGAAGCGACTTATCTATGTAGCGGAATACGATTTTCCTAACCTGAGTGATATTCTCCAACGCTATATAAAAAAGGGAATTACGGGGATTTATTCGGAGTTACCAGACACACAGTACAATATAGTACAGCAGAAAATCAGAGAAATGTACTCTAACGACTCTCAAATCAAATTCATTAAGTGTTCACTAAGAGCACAAGATATTAAAACGGAGGTTGAAGCTATCAGGCAAATTTCATTGTACCATGTCAAAGAAAGCTTACATTCAGGTATTCAGGAAACCTTTTATAGCCTAAAAAACAAAATTTACTACCCAAAACTGGCCGAATTGATCCAGCTTGTTATTAATCAGTGTGAAGTCTGCCAGGAAGTAAAGTACGATCGTAACCCCATAAAACCCAAATTTCATTTCACAGAAACACCTTCGGACATTAACCAAATTATTCAAGTTGACTTATACTTCATTATGAAATACTGTTTCCTTACTATCATTGATAAATTTTCAAAATTCGGATCGGCTTACTACCTAGCAGATAGAAATCACGTAACGATAATTGAAAAATTAGAGGAACATTTTACTAAGATAGGGAAACCAGACAAAATAGTAGCAGGAAATGAATTTAGCGCGGTTCAAATAAAAGAATTTTGTAGGACAGAAAATGTCACTCTCCATCTCACCAAACCTCATAGCCACACAGGCATAGCAGACGTAGAAAGATTACACGAGACCATTGCAGAAAAATTCCGGCTCTTAGCACTAACCAAGACTAGAGTTTCCCCTAAGCGAATAATACAACAGGCATTAAGGAACTATAATGAACGATTTCACAGTACTATCAAGTCTACCCCCCGTGAAGTCCAAAACCGGAAAGCCGATTTTGAGAAAATAAGGAGAAATATTATTGACAGTAAAAATAAATACCTAAATAAACTCAATAAAAACAGAGAATATTATGATGAAGTAAGAACTACAGGGTTTATAAGGAATTATAAAGCGGTTCGACAAAAACAGCTGCCGAAATATAGAAAAGCTAAACTTTACAACGTCCACCCGTGTAACATTAAGCGGAAACCTAAATTCACTGACTACAGTAGTGATGAAACTTTTGTTTTCACAAATGAGGAAAGAAATATACTTGAAAAAGTAACAGCTCAGGGGCCTGCAGAAGAAGTTGTAGTCTCAAAATTCAATTTAAATGTGACTCGGCAAGATATTCAAACGTTGATAGGCGAGGCATGGCTTAATGATACCATCATCAATTTTTACCTAAGCCTCATTGCCGAAAGATCTGAGCGAAATATCGAGTTACTGCCAAAAGTTTATACGATGAATACGTTCTTTATCCCTCGTCTCTTAAGCTCAGGCTACAACGCGGTGCGCAGATGGACCAGTCGAGTCAACATCTTCGCATACGATCTGATACTAGTACCCGTTCACGTAGGCGGTGCACATTGGTGTATGGCCATAGTACATCTTAAAAACAAAACTATACACTATTATGACTCCATGGGAAACCACAATCCGCAGGTTCTGAATTTATTGAGGGATTATCTAGAACAAGAATCTTTAGACAAACGAAAGAAACCACTTGATACATCTACTTTTAAGTTAGAAACCATGGTTAACGGCCCACGTCAAACAAATACTAATGATTGCGGCGTATTTTCATGCATGGTGGCAGAACACATCTGTAGGAATAGTGAACTATCATTTAAGCAACAAAACATACCAAATTTACGCGAACGAATGATTATTGAGATAGCACAAGGAAAATTACTATTATAAAATCCGTTCTAATATAGCTTCTCCAACATCAATAATAACTATCAATCCAACCTTGCAGGTACTCACAACAATGTTGACTATATTTATGCTATTCAACTCCGCCAATGGAACGTTAGAAGTAAATAACATTGCTGAACAGACAGGGTTCATTAAGGTTCACGCTGACGAGACCGAAGTAGTAACGAATACAAACATAATACTTCATGTGATAAACACTAAAGAAATTTTGGACTTAATAACGGAATTCAAAACAAACGCCGACAAAATGAACGGACAATACAAAAACATAATACTTTCAGAACTACAGCACTTGACAAATATAGTTAAAACCCTTATACCTCAAGATAAAAGACATAAACGAGGTCTCATCAATTTGGTCGGTAACGCACAAAAATGGCTTTTCGGGACGATGGACGATCAAGACAGACGGGACATCGACGAACACCTTAGAACAGTAGAAACAAATAATCGGGAACTAATTAACACAATCAACCAACAAGTTGACATCAACAAAAACTTCAACGAAACATTTCGACAACTCAGAAACGTAATCAATAGGGATCGGGATACAATTTTGAATAAAATGAACCAAATTTCAAATAACAACGACATCTTTTATGACCAAATGTTCAAAATCCAAATTTTTAAGAGCAGAATTGAGCACATTCAAGACAACATTGCCTCCGCGAGATATGGCATGTTGCACCCGAACGTTCTCACTGACGAAGAGATTAAAAAATATGATATTAACCTTAATAAATTACCTTATATTAGAATTGGACTGGCCAAATCAAATGAAAACCTGTTATTATTTGCGATCAAAATACCAAAAACAATTGTAAAAGTTCAACTAGATATAATAGTTCCTATACCAAATAACCAATCAAAAGAAATTGACAGTCCTATCGAAATGAACTTTAATCTCAATAACACTGTATACAAATATGAAAAGAACAAATTTTTAAATGAACTAAAATTAAGTAAACACTGTATATACCGCCAAAATTGTGACCTTGTAAAAAATAAAAACACAGAAATTATAGAATTAGATTCCGAAACGATTGTAATAAAAAATGCTCTAGAATTAAAAATCAATCAAAGCTGCGATTCACGACAACTGACTCTATCTGGAAATATATTGATCCATTTCAATAATTGCGAAGTTAAAATACTTGATCACTATTTCTCAAATACAAAAGAAGAAGTACATGACCGTTTTTTCTACCCCAATAATCAACTGTATGAAAACTTTACAAGCAAACTTACCTTTGATGATATCATCTTAAATAACATTAACAACATTAGTAAAATTAAAGACCTTCAAACTCATAGAAATTTATCATACGGAATTAATATTTGTTTAATCATATCCATTTCATTCGTAATTTGTGGATTCATTTTTTATCAGAAAAAGAAAGAAAATTTTTGGAAACTTCATATCAGTAATCGAATTCAGGAGAATTCAAAGAGTACGGAGGGGGAAGTCATGTATAAGATGAAACATGAACACCCCAACAATTATCACACGGTGATGTGTAACATTAGATCTTTTCTTGAATCAGGTAAAACTCCAGACATCGAGTCAGCACAAAATAGATCATGTCACCATGAACATAATTAAAATGTAAGATGAAGATTTGAATGCGAAGTCAGTTGTTGTGGGATCACTGAGGCGAACAGTTCGAACATAAAATTTATCCGAATAAAGTTTATAGTTGGTGTAACATTAAATTGTATTTTTTTAAAAAGGTAGTTCGGCCAATCGACTACTTAATGCCTGAATTACACTTGACGCAGCGAGGCGCAGCTATCAGTGACCAAGCGCAGCCAACGAAATCGCCTGGTTACACTGCAACGTGACTAAGTGTCAGTGATGTAGAAGAATTTTCAGTTGATGTTAGCGACATCTCTGTATCCGCCTGTAGCCTTCTCATGAATAATCGGACGCTCCTTCACTTGGGCTATCAGCATCTTTATTCTCACCTCATTATCCAACACTGCATCTTTAATTGACTGCATTTTGAAATAATTCTTTACAATTTTTTCAATCAATGTGAATACGAGTGTGGAATTCGACGACTCACTTTACCCCTGATATTAACCACGTACCTAATTAGAGCTAGGTGAACTCAAAGCTTGGTTCGCGGGCCTTCGTCCGAACTTGGATTCGAATCAGGGATCCCACAAGCAAGAAGTCAGTAATCTACCAACTAGACTAATAAAGTATTTTAAATTACTATATTCAATTTGCTATTAATTATCTTTCAAATTTGCCTTTAACTATATTTTTATTTTACTTTTAACTATCTAAGCTATTACCAATAAAGATTGTTTTCGAATTCCTCAAAAAATTTGTAATATAAAATCAACTCTACATTTTCGCATACATTTCAAATCCCGCGCGTTTCTCAAGTAATTACAGCTGATTGCAACTCTTCGCTGCGAAAAAAGTTGAATCCATTTCGACCTGAGCTGCGCCTGGGTGCGCCTGGCTGCGCATAGCTGCGACTTGGTGTGCTCGCTGCTATGGAAAACCCATATAGTCAACTCAACTGACAGCTTGGTTGCGCCTGGCTGCGCCTGGCTACGTCGCAGTGTGCTTCAGCGGTAAGTCGCAGCGAGGCGCAGCCATCAGTGACCAAGCGCAGCCAACGAAATCGCCTGGTTACACTGCAACGTGACTAAGTGTCAGTGATGTAGAAGAATTTTCAGTTGATGTTAGCGACATCTCTGTATCCGCCTGTAGCCTTCTCATGAATAATCGGACGCTCCTTCACTTGGGCTATCAGCATCTTTATTGTCACCTCGTTATCCAACACTGCATCTTTAATTGACTGCATTTTGAAATAATTCTTTACAATTTTTTCAATCAATGTGAATACGAGTGTGGAATTCGACGACTCACTTTACCCCTGATATTAACCACGTACCTAATTAGAGCTAGGTGAACTCAAAGCTTGGTCCGCGGGCCTTCGTCCGAACTTGGATTCGAATCAGGGATCCCACAAGCAAGAAGTCAGTAATCTACCAACTAGACTAATAAAGTATTTTAAATTACTATATTCAATTTGCTATTAATTATCTTTCTAATTTGCTATTAACTATCTTTTTATTTTACTTTTAACTATCTAAGCTATTACCAATAAAAATTGTTTTCGAATTCCTCAAAAATTTTGTAATATAAAATCAACTCTATTTACATTTTCGCATACATTTCAAATCCCGCGCGTTTCTCAAGTAATTACAGCTGATTGCAACTCTTCGCCACGACAAAAGTTGAATCTATTTCGACCTGAGCTGCGCCTGGCTGCGCCTGGCTGCGCATAGCTGCGACTTGGTGTGCTCGCTGCTATGGAAAACCCATATAGTCAACTCAACTGACAGCTTGGTTGCGCCTGGCTGCGCCTGGCTGCGTCGCAGTGTGCTTCAGCGGTCACTCTTAATGTCTTAAGCCTGAATTACATTGGCTTGCAGTGCAGTGCAGTGCAGTACACTGAAATTATAACTCATGTAATTGCATGTGGCAATTCACATTAACTGCAGTGCAGTGCAGTGCAGCGGACTGCACTGCATCGTTTAGGCTAATTTCTAAAACGCTGCAGACTGCATCAGCTGACATTCGTTTGAGAGTAGTTGACCGGGCAAAAACGATTTAAATTGAGGCGGAAATTCCGTTCCAGGCATTAAATTGTAAATGGACGAAAAACAGATGCAGAAAATCTAGATATCAAACCTCCACAAATTAATTTGACTCTCATTGTCAGAGCACTGCACTCTTTTCAATGTGCTTTGCAATGCGTGCACTGCTTCGGCGCCGCGCTGGACTGCACTGCACTGCGCTGCACTGCATTTCAATGTAATTCAGGCTTTATACCTCTATGAGTTTAGCCTTTGAATGAAATCATGGGTTTCTACCCATACCATTGTAACTTTATGCATATGTGACATATGCATAAAGCTTTGACATGTAAAATTAGATTGACTTAAGGCCAAGATTCAATCAACGCGAATGCGAACGGTTTGAGCATAATAGGCCGTTCACACTCGACTCTAAATCAAGTAGATTTAGAAGCTGTCAAAGTTAATCAGGTAAGCGTTCACACTACCCGAAGTGATTTAGAATGAGGAGATTTAGAGAGCGAACTGTCATTCGAATTTGTGTGTACAATTTTTTTTGCATGAAAGTTGTTCAAAATGGTGCAGAAACATGCAAGAGCATTTTCTTTTCATTTTGTACAACTCACATTTTCCTTTTTTGTCCAATTTTTGCTATATTTGAACGAAATTCGAATGACATTTCGTTGAAATCTACTCTCCCTCTCACGGATGGAATTAAGCACGCTCTGAGAACAATTCAGCCCGGAAAAATTCACAATAGTACCTGATTTGTACTTGATTAGCTCTAAATCTACTTGATTAACTCTGTCAGAAGGGGAAAAAAATGTATGGGTAATCAGGTAGATTTAACTTGATTTAGCTCTAAAGCGATCAGCTGATCGAAATCGCCTGATTTAGAGCCGAGTGTGAACGGGCTATAAGGAAAACATATGCAAGACGCAGCGAATAGAACCATTCACGACGAATGCGAATTCCATAGAGATAAAATAGTAGAGTCGCCCATGTGATACAACTGCTTTGCATCTACCCCTGCAACTTTCGCCAAGCGTCCCATCTATCAACTTGACAATATATTTTCCACGTGGTGATCATATGACGTATGATTCCAAATGAGATAGATGTGCAAGAGGCAGACAAAATATCGCATATCCCTTAGCTCTTGGTTACGTCCCCTCCAATACATTTCAAATGTGAAGGGCCACTCCATTGTCTACTACCTCCATTACGAATTCGCACGAACTTGCGAATGCGACTAGTTTGAGCAAAGAGCAAAATAGTCGCACGAATTGTCAGAATGGCCAATTGCACGAAAAGAAAATGTACATCTTTGACATCATGTATGTCATATAATAGTAAGTTGGGTCTTGGGTAAAAAAATTTATGCTTGAGTTATGCTTGAGTTACAATCAATGCAACCAACATTCCCTGCCAAGTTTTGTTGGTGGAGCGAGTTACAATCAATGCAACACAACATTTACCGTCATCTGTCACTGGCTATATTAAAGAAATTGCTGTTCGATAATTTGGATCCTTTAAAGCCTCGGAAAGATATATCAGTGAATATTTTATCCTCTAAAAGCTGCGGAGTATAATGCAAAGCAAAAATGAGACAAAAAAATACAATTTCTGATTGTCATTTACATATGACAGTTCCGATTTCCCGGACTCTCATAGGAACAGGTGGAATTGGATATTTTCAAAAATGTTGTTGCCATGCCAAGTTTGAGATATGAGCAAACTCTGCTGCCAAGCAAAGTTGTGTTGCATCGTTGTAACTGCTCTCATACGTTCTCATGTGTTCAAACTCATTTTGTTGTGCAACAAATGTTGGTTGCATTGATTGTAACTCTAGCTTTATGGTGGCAAAAAGCTTAATCACAATTACGGAGGGGAATAACGTTCCTATAAGGGTGCTGAATTTGGCGGAGCAGGAAAAGAAGCTTAAGGAAGGAGAAGTAATCGCCGACTGCCAACCAGCTTCTTCAATTACTTCTTTAGAGATGGCAGAAATACAATCTGAACACAAAAAGGTACCCAACAGCAAGATAGGTGAGCTAGCAAAGAGCATGCTACACTCTTCGGAACTAAGTAACGAACAGTACCAACAAGCAGTTCAGCTAATTAAACGCTATGCTGATATCTTATCGACTCAAGATGACGATTATGGAAGAACCAGGTTGACTGCTCATCGAATCGATACACGAAATGCGTCACCGATTCGGCAGGCTCCCCGCCGCTTACCACTAGCCAAACAAGCTGAGGTCGCCGATATGATACAGAACATGCAAGATCAAGGGATCATAGAGCCTTCGAATAGCCCTTGGACGTCGCCTGTTATCTTAGTCAAAAAGAAGGATGGCAGTACACGGTTCTGTGTTGACTATCGACGATTGAACGATGTTACCAAAAAGGATAGCTACCCATTGCCGAGAATGGATGACATTATGGATACTCTAGCCAGTGTGAAGTGGTTTTCAACGTTGGACTTGAAGAGCGGATACTGACAGGTTGAAATCGAGAGAAGTGACCGTGAAAAGACAGCCTTTTCCGTGGGAACTGGACTCTAGCAATTTGTTGTAATGCCGTTTGGACTCTGTAATGCTCCTGCGACCTTTGAACGACTCATGGAGCGAGTACTGCTTGGACTAAGTTGGAAGACATGTTTGGTGTACCTGGATGACATCATTGTCATCGGCAGAACGTTCAAGGAACATCTGAAAAACTTGGAGGACGTATTCGAAAGGTTGCGAGCGGCTAACCTGAAGCTAAGTCCCAAAAAGTGCAACCTTTTCTGCAGTGAAGTGAAATACCTTGGTCATGTGGTTTCTACTGGAGGAATAAAAACCGACCCAGCAAAAATTGAATCCGTTAAAAATTGGCCAGTACCAGCTTCGGAGTTTTCTGGGATTGGCAACGTACTATCGCCGGTTCGTGAAGAATTTCGCTACCATCGCCAAAAGCTTACACCAGCTGACGGAGAAAAATCAGCCATTTAACTGGAACCACCAGTGCCAAGAAGCGTTTGAGAAGCTTAAACAGGAGCTATGTGAAGCACCGATGCTAGCATATCCTGAGCCGCAGAAAACTTTCATCGTAGACACTGATGCAAGTCATACAGGTATAGGTGCTGTGTTATCGCAGCAAATTGATGGGCAAGAACGGGTTATTGCTTACTTTAGCCGGGTGCTATCCAAACCAGAGCGAAACTACTGTGTCACCCGCAGAGAGCTGTTGGCGATAGTCGAGGCCACTAAGCATTTCCACAAATACCTGTACGGTCAAAGCTTCTTATTGAGGACCGATCACGCCGCTCTGAGATGGCTGCTCAACTTTAAGAATCCCGAAGGACAAGTGGCACGATGGATTGAAAGGTTACAAACATACAACTTTAACATAGTCCATCGAAAAGGTAGCATGCTCGGAAATGCTGATGTTCTCTCCAGGCGTCCATGTAAGCCGGAATACAAGCACTGTCATCGGTTAGAAGGAAAAGTAGTCGATGCCGAGGTTAAGTGGATATCCGTTTCACCAGCAAGAGGATGGTCACAGTCGGAATTATTGGACGAGCAACTGGCGGATGGAGATCTACGAGAAATCATAGCCTGGAAGGAGTCTGCTCATCGGCCTGAATGGCAAAGCATATTGAATCGAATGTTGTGTGCGAATTGAATTGTCACACTGACAAATGTCAAAATAGCTCCTACCTATCGACAACCGCGACATCTACTCTAAGCGGACAATACGCACACTAACTAATTAATTTTTATATTTTTTGAATTCAAAAACCAGTCCATACACCGATCGATTCAGCAAAATGTATCATATATATAGGGAAACAGAATACCGAATAAAGTACAGTCTGTCTTGGAACGCTACTGCGATCGGCGACCAACCAGTCTGTTTGATAAAGAATATAAGTCGTTTTGATTTATTCTTTTCTATTCAAAGCACGTTCTAGCACTTGCTACGCGGCGACCCTTTTCGCCACGCAAATGCGATAAACTGCTTATAGTGGCCCAAGAAGGATGATTATTTCTGTCCGTTATTTCAAAAAAATAGACTCGGCCATATAAAAGAAGAATATTTCTTTCTTTTATTTTTTCTCCTTTTTAAAATTTGGATATTTAAAATTGAAAGTACTATTGGGCCACCTCATGGCGATCCTGCCTCCTTCAAAGAAGATACAACAGAACAAAGGCGAACAACAACAAATCTACGAAGCAACGTCATCAAGGACATTCACGAAGACAGAATTACCAAAGGAGAGCGGACCACAACCGAGAATTAATCCGGCCATCATAGAAGCCCGTAAATTGGAAGCGGCAAAAACGACTATACCAAAAATCAACACAAAAAAGAAAATACGAGGCGGCAGAAAAGTAAACTTACGAAGACGAATCGCGGCGCTGAAACGCATTGCTACCGATGAGGAAAATCCTCCGCCATGGCAGCTACAACAAAAAATTTACGAAAAAATTGAAGAATTAAAATTGCAATTAAGAAAAAAAAAAAACAACACATTAGATTAAGCATGAATTCAAATAAAACATTGTTCAATGAATATCTCAAAAGAAAATCTTTATCATTTAAAAACTTTCAATGAGTAGTAAATGTAGTAAATGTAAGAAAAGAGCAAAAAAAAGGTGATAAAAATTCTCTCTATTTTGACTAGTTCTACTTTGGTCTATTGAGCGTCACAAACGACACCTATTGTCTGGTAGTCGAATGAAAAATTCAAATTTAAATTTACAAATGTTAGGGAGATTTCATATGGTCTACGATAACCCAAAATAAATGGAACAGAACATTAATATCCTTTGAAAAATAGTAGTCAATCTAAAAAAAACCCCAAACAGAACTTATAAGAGAGAATACATACAAGAAAAATTAGAAACGATAGAGAAAATTCAGGAAGAAGCACTTAAGACAGAAAGTAGTCAGGAGTTATTAGAAATATTACAGCAGAAATACCAAGAAGCAAAGGAGCTATTATTATAGAAATTAGAAGAGTCAATAGACAACAAAATGAGTAACTTTAATATTGAGCTAGCTTTAAAAGCAATACCAGTTTTTAATGGAAACCCAAAAGAACTGGAAGCATTCTTAACAATAATAAATTTACTCAATCAAAGACTTAACGAAGATGGGAAAAACAATTTATTAAACTTTACTAAGAATGTGAAATTAGGAACAGTAGTTAAAACACAACTCATAACATTAGACATTAAAAACTATGAAGAATTAGAAAATAGCCTCAGAAATAGATATAAAAGCAAAAAAAGTCCACAACACATTCATACCCAATTAGCAGGGGCGGATTTACCACTAGGCCCAGTAGGCCCGGGCCTAGGGCGGCAAATTTCGAGGGCGGCAAATTTTCGATTTTTTTTGGGGCGGCCCTTTTTCGATTTTCTTTTTGGGCGGCAGTTTTTTTTCTGTCGTATATGTACATATATCTGAGTCGAATGAGCCTAATACCTCAAGTCAACCGAATTCTCTAAAAAAATCAATGCACGCGAAAATTCACCTCTAATGATTTTTTCGGACATTAAAAGTTTGACTTATAATAAATATCGAAATATGATCACGGTAAAGGACCAAAGAAACTCAAAAATACCTAATAAGTACCTAGAAAGTATCTGAAAATACCTTAAAAAAGCTTAAAAAGACCTAAAAAGACCTAAAAAGATCCTAAAAAGAGCCCAAATAATACCTCTTCAATTTAGGAAAAGGTAAAAAAAGAGGTAAATATTTGCGTGCATTGATTTTGCAGAGAATTTTTCATTAATTTTTATGGTACAGGGTATATCAACTGCATGCGAATCTCTATATTTTTGACGTGTTTTTAAATTGTACTTCAATGCTGAAATTAATTTCTATAAAGAAATTTAGAACATAGGTCAAAATATTTCGGGTTTATCTTTAACTAATAACATATCGAACATTAATTTACAATAGTCGAGTTCATAGTTGATCTCCAGCAAAGCAAACTTTGAACGGAATAGTAAACGTACTTATAAAAATTTTAGCGAAGACGTTAGAATTATATGCGATCCAAAGGTTTAATACGGTTTTGGACTGTTAAAAGTTGGTATTTTTGGATTCTTTTTTTTTTAGGTACTTTTAGGTTCTTTACCGTGTTTGTATTTTAATAATTGTGTGGCAAGAGCGCAATAATAGGGAATTTTTACGAACGAACCGGTGCCGGTTTTGCTCTTATATTCCTTTTTTGTGAGCTCGGGCGCAACGAAAAACAGCGAACTATTCTAGGGAATCGAAAAAAAATCGCGCATTGTTACATATAATATAATTCACGAAAAGGGCGGCAAATATTTCTGAGACCTAGGGCGGCGAAATGGCCAAATCCGCCCCTGCCAATTAGCACAATTAACTCAACGCGGAACAGTTGAAAAATTTGGTGAAAAACTATCAGAGCTCATTAACGAATTAAGTGAGATTCAAATTAGTAGCTTGGGTCAGAATCCGTCTCAAGCAGAGAAAAGTGCAATACAGAAGTCAAATGACTCATACGCACTAACTATTTTTAAGAATGGGTTAAGCGAAACCCTTAAACCTACTATTTTTGCTGCACAGCCAAAAACGTTCGTAGAAGCGATCCAGATAGCAACTGAATTCGAATCAAGCAGTAATGTTACAGAAAACATGATGTTCATAAATCGAAGAAATAATATAAGTCAACAGTTGAATTACAATAATAGAAACAAACCGAACAATTATAACATATATAGAAATAATAATTATAACCAAAACTATATTAATAATAACAGAAATAACAACAGAAACAACAGAAGTAACTTCAACGCAAGAAATAATGTAACAAACCAAAACAACAATTACAGAAACAACTTTAGAAATGGTTACAACCCCAAATATGAGGAAGTAAACCATAGAAATAATCACAACAGATACCATGAAGTAAATAGAAATACATATCAGAACCCTAACACAAATAATAGGAACAACAGAGGAACAAACAGAAACTATGAAAGTAACAGACAAAACAGAATAAATATAGTACAGGGAAACTCAATAGGCCCGGAGGCCAGCAGCAACGAAGAATAAAAGTTGACCCCGGGATACAGGAAGAAAAAATATACCTACTAAATACACAATTAAAAAATTACGTTACGTTATATTGTGAGAAATCAAGGAAAAATTTGAAGCTATTGATAGATACAGGAGCTGATATATCAATATGCAAAATAAGTGCAATTTCAGAGCATGAAAAAATAGAAGAAGATAAACGATGCAAATTCTCTGGCATAACAAACCAGGAGATATATTCATTAGGCACCGCTAATTTAGACTTGAACATTGGTGAAAAACACATTCATTACCCTTTCCAAATAGTAGAACCTGATTTTCCCATCCTTACAGACGGAATACTAGGAAGAGACTTCCTTGTACAAAAACTGGCAAAAATTGATTACGAAACATATACGATAACGATTAATGTCGACAATGAAGAATATACTATACCGATCAGTACAAATTGCGAAATACATAAATTACCGATACCCGCACGGTGCGAATACATATGCCCAGTCGACTTTACCATCGAAGAAGACAGTGTAGTAGCTAACAAAGAAATAGCACCAGGAGTCTACATAGGTAGCACGATAATACCAGCAGAAGGCATTAAACATATAAAGCTACTAAACACGAACGAAGAAGACATGGTAATTCAAAAATTTAAAGTAGAAACAGAACCATTAACTAAATACAAAATAAATAAAAATAGTGTTTCAGTAAATAAAAACAACAAAGGAAAGCAAAGATTTCAAGAATTATTAAAATACATTAAACTAAAACACTTGAACCCAAAAGACCAAGAATCAATATTAGAAATTATCCAAAATTATCAACATATTTTTCATCTAGAACACGATACTCTTACTGCAAATAACTTCTACAAACAAGATATACAAGTCACGGATAATGCACCAACATATATCAAGAACTATAGACTTCCCCATACACATATTGATGAAATCAATCGACAAGTAAATCAATTGCTAGATGATAACATCATCGAAAACTCTACCAGTCCATATAACTCACCACTACTTTTAACACCAAAGAAAAGTGAGTCAGGCCCAACAAAATGGAGATTAGTTGTAGATTTTAGAGCACTCAACAAAAAAATTGTTAATGACAAGTTCCCGCTCACAAGGCTAGAAGATGTTTTAGATAGGCTAGGAAGAGCAAAATATTTTTCCACCCTGGACATGACAAGTTCCTTTCACCAAATCGAACTGACAGAGGAATCAAGACCATTAACAGCGTTTTCAACAAACAAAGGGCATTATCAGTTCAAACGATTACCTTTCGGTCTAACAATTTCATCAAACAGCTTCCAACGCATGCTAACAGTAGCCCTAAGTGGATTAGACTCAGCAGCATTCTTATATGTCGATGACATAATCGTCTTTGGTTGCAGCCTCGCACATCACAATACCAATTTAATGAAAATATTTGATAGGCTAGAAAAGTACAACCTAAAACTGAACCCTGAGAAATGCAATTTTTTAAGAAGTGAAGTAGTGTACTTGGGACATTTAATAACAAAAGACGGAGTCCGAACAGACCCTGCAAAATTCAAAAGAATTAAAAACTCCCCGATACCTACAAATGCAGACGAAGTACGAATATTCGTCGCATTTGCTAATTATTATCGACGATTTATACCAGACTTCGCCAAAATAACAAAATTCCTAAACGATTTACTGAAAAAGAATACAAAGTTCATATGGACAGAAAAATGTCAATCAACATTCGAAGTACTGAAGTATAAACTGATGAATGCACCAATATTACAATATCCAGATTTCAATAAGCCATTTATTGTCACAACCGATGCATCAGACTATGCATTAGGTGCAGTACTCTCACAAGGCGAAATAGGACTTGACTTACCCATTTCATACGCAAGTAAAACCCTAGTAAAACATGAATTAAACAAACCGATAATCGAAAAGGAACTATTGGCAATTCATTGGGCGATAAATTTCTTTAGACCCTATTTATTCGGAAATAAATTTACAGTCGTTACAGACCACAGGCCACTTATATCACTATTTACTCACAGAAACCCATCATCAAAGATGACACGCATAAGACTAGATTTATGCGATTATGATTTCGATATAATATATCGAAAAGCCAAGATGAACGTCAATGCCAATGCATTGTCACGCATCAAATTAAATTCAGAAACATTAAAAGATATGATACCAAAGCAGATAAACATTACTGAAGAAGGTATTACCACTTACAAGAAACATGGTAAAAAATTTAGAAAACACTGAAAAAGCGCAAACAAGAAGAATAGTCAAACCAAAATATAACCCAATGGACAACGAAATCTATATATGGGACAGCGATTCCCCAGCTGATATAAAATATTTAAAGAAATTAAAATTCGAAATGGGAAAAATTCAAAAAATTATATTTGAACATAATCAGATCTTAGTTAGATGCAGCAATAATCCATCGGAATTAGTTTCGACATTGGAGAAACTGACATCACAAGCAACTAGAAAAAATATAACGAAAATATACATTGAAGAAAAAGATGAAATATATAACATGATCAATAAGGAAGAATTTAAAAACAAATTTAATCAACTACAGAAGAGTATTCTAACAAAGAATAAAGAACCCCTAAAAATAATAATATACAAACCACCAAAACGAATAACCGATAGAATAATACAATTTAAACTAATAAATAACTACCATACAACACCGATAGGAGGACACTTAGGTGTCAGAAAAACATTACTAAAACTAAAGCAAAAATATATATGGAAAGACATGAATAAGATGACAAAGACATTTATTAAAAACTGTGAAACTTGTGCGAAAAATAAACAAACACAACATATAAAAGAGAAACAAACAATAACAGACACACCAAAGAACACATTCGAAACAATTGCTATAGACACAGTAGGACCATTAAGAATATCCAACGGTTATCGATACATTCTCACAATGCAATGCGAATTGTCAAAATACGTTATTGCACACCCAATTGAAACAAAAGATGCAAAAACTATCGCCAAAATACTAGAAGAACAACTAATATTAAAGCATGGTATTTTCAAAATTTTAAAATCAGATAATGGAACTGAATTCGCCAATGAGCTAATGGGAAACATTTGCAATTTATTAAAAATTCAACAAATTTTCTCAGCACCATATCATCATGAAACACTCGGCTCAGTGGAACGTAACCACAGAGTATTAAACGAATATTTGCTTAATTTTGCTAATGATTATGAATGGGACAAATGGATACCCTATTACACTTTCGCGTACAATACGAGTCCACATATTGATACAGAATATTCTCCATACGAACTAGTATATGGCAGATTACCCCAATTGCCCGACGACATTATAGAAAAAAATGAACCGATTAACAATATAGACAATTTCGTTAATGAACTAAAAATTAGACTTAGAAATAGCATTAGTTTAGCTCAAAACATAATTGAGAAAGTGAAAAAGGAAAGAAAAAATAGATTAGATAGCAACACAAACCCAGCAACATTCAAAGTAGGAGATCTAGTTTTAGTCAGAAATATTAATAGAAAGAAGTTGCAGAACACATATCACGGACCATATGAAATAATAGAAAGAGATAATGTAAATACTCATATATTAGTAAACGGAAAATGTAAAAAATATCACAATAACCTATTAAAATTGTATACACCACTAATTTGAAAAAGTGATAAACACATTTAAACATGTACAGTTCCAACGTAAAACAAGAATCAAAAAACAAAATATGCAAAACAAAATGCATATAGTTATTACAAGACTAGAATTATATTCAAACAAAAAAAAATAAAAATATGTATCGAAAATACATTTAAGTGAGCAAAATCAAATAAAACAAAAAAAAAATTATAAGAATATATATTTAAGCAACAACATGAACTTATGAATCAGGATAATTGTAAAAAACTGTAAAGGTGTATGGATTCAAAACAAAAAAAAAAATTTTTCATTTACTACTGAAAAGAAAAATTTTTCCCCCCCCAAAGGGAGAGGGTGTTGTGTACGATTACTAATTGAATTGTCACACTGACAAATGTCAAAATAGCACCTACCTACCGACAACAGCGACATCTACTCTAAGCGGACAATACGCACACTAGCTAATTAATTTTTATATTTTTGAATTCAAAAACCAGTCCATACACCGATCGATTCAGCAAAATGTATCATATATATAGGGAAATAGAATACTGAATAAAAGACAGTCTGTCTTGGAGCGCTAGCGCGATCGGCGACCAACCAGTCT